>SJYR01004046.1:101901-122940 GCA_006410655.1 Kobus ellipsiprymnus | reverse complement strand
GGAGGAGAAGGTGACGACCAAGGATGAGATGGCTGGATGGCATCATGGACTCGATGGACGGGAGTTTGTGTGAACTCCGGGAGATGGTGATGGACTGGGAGGCCTGGCGTGCTGTGATTCATGGGGTTGCAAAAAGTTGGACACGACTGAGTGACTGAACTGAACTGAACTGAAAGTAGATTTCTAATTTTCATATTGACATGGTATGGACACAATATTAACTAATATTCAATTTTTTTTCAAATATAAATTCTTACGTAATGTGGAATTTTTGTTTTTATAAAATTATGTTTTAAAATCCGAAAACTAGAATTATATTAGCTCTTAATTAATAGTATGATCATAAGTACATGACTTCCTTTTTCTGAGACTCAATTGCCATATATCTAAAAAAAAGATTATTCTAAATGACCTCAATTTTTTTGTCTTAAAATTCATTCTGTGCTGAATGAATTATTTCTTTATTAGAAAAGCTGATATTTCTGACTAGTTGAATATAAATATATCCATTAGTCTACCTCAGTGGGGAAATAAAGAGTCTTAAGAGAAAAAAAGAAACTCTTTAAATTCTATAATCTTCTTCTGACTCAGAAAGAGAAAAAGTAAAAAATTGGCAGATGATTAATTCTTTAAGACCTTTGCACCAATAATTCTCCTAACACATTTTCCAGGTTTTGCTGTGACAGCCAAAGTGCACCTCAGGGCTGTCTAATCAGACTGCAGTGCACTAAACTGAGAAATGGATTTTGCACCTTTTCCCCCTGCAGTTTCCTACAGATGGGACAGAGCAAGTGAGGGCAGACTTATAAACAGTTGCTGTAGAAAAATCACTAAGAGATAAACAAAAAGCAAATGTTTTCTTAAACAGTTGTTCTTTATACACTTAACTTCTCTCCGCTGAAGTCTTGGGTCAAAATACTCCTAGTCATAAAGAGCTGTTGGTACAGCACAGAGAGGGTGAAGGAGAACATAACTGATTCTGAGTGGACATAATTTGAAATGACAAGAAATTTGACCTAAAATGCAGGAGCTATGTCTTGACTTTGCAAGTAATTTAATAACGTTGAGCCCTCAAATCAATAGGAGCACCAATTTAATATGTGTAAGATAAGTAGTTCATTCAATTATTCAATAAACATTTGTTGAAGACACAGAGGTGCCACACACTTGTGTATTTTTCTGACATTAGAAGAGTGAAAGAAAGCTGCAACTGAATAATGGAGACTGAGAAGTAAAATTATAATTGCAACCCTGGGAAGGACTGTTATGACAGAGGTATGCATGCTATTCTATGGGGGTAAGTGAGGAGCATCTAATCCACCCTGGAGGAAAATTATATTAGGAGCTTCCAGTGCCAATGGCTTTTGTGCTGAGTTAAAAGTATCTGCATGGCCTATCTATGCAGAAGTATTATGAGAAAGCAGATTAGTGTGCACAAAAGGATTGCAATAACAATAACTGCCAGGAAAGATTGAATTTGATGCTGCTGTTAATATCTGTGCCCTCCAAGTTTCCATTTAAATCTTAAAACAAATAAACAAAAAATGCAGAAATGTATAGTCCAGACACACCTGGGCAGAAGAAAGGAGTGAAGGTATTATAGAAAGGTCTTCCTCACCCACTTGTCTAGAAAAAATTCATTTTCTCACACTGGGCACTTCTGAGGGAAAGTACCTAGACTGTCCCAAATCTTATTTTCTGTTCTCTGTTTCCTCCAAACACCATACACTATTTTAAACGTTGTGGTGAGATAAACTATAAATAAATCAGTATACAATTCTCCCAGTTTTCATTGACATTCTAGTAACCCTCCACCTGCCCCGTGCAATAGATGCCATGATGTTCTCAAATTTGCTTGCTTCAATTTTCCCATTTCAGTACCAGATGTGACCAGTCCACCCTCTGCCCAGAGCACAAAGACCATACAGTTCTCTAGGCTGCAGAGGGTAGTATTTTGGCTGTGAAGTGAGTGAAGCATTCAATTTAAGTCACTGTATTTACTTTAAGAAATAAATAGCAACAGCTCAAGGAAAAAACTTCCTCAAAAGCAATGGAAATTCCAGCAGAGTACATGTAGGAAGGGCTTCTGTGGTGGCTCAGATGATAAAGAATCTTCCTGCAATGCAGGAGACCTGGGCTCAATTCGAGGGTCAGAAGGATCATCTGGAGAAGGGAATGGCTACCCCTCCAGGATTCTTGCCTAGAGAATTCCATGGACAATGGAGCCTGGGGGACCACAGTCCATGCATGGGGTCTCATAGAGTCAGACACAACTGAACTAACACTTTCACATGTGGGAAATGAAACTAGTGCTGCTTCAACCCTGTTAGTTTTGGCCATCACTTATGACTTTAGAAGATTCTGGACTTGGAGAATATACCTACCCTGACAAGTATAGAGTAAACACTGTTTAAAAGTGACGAAAAGCGTTACTGGACAGTTTTCCAGCTGAGGCAACATATTTTAACAAGGAATCTAAATTGGGATAACTAGAGAGCAGTTGTTTTGTTCAGATTCTCAGCAGGGGGACTGAACAGATAGATGAGGGAGATTTTTCTTGCCTACGTTTGTACATTAGGTCATCTAAATAAATGCTTATTTCACATGAAAGAGAAAGTTCAATGTCAAATCTAATAGATGTGGGAAAAGAGTACCCTCTCTTTCTGTGTGTGTGTGTGTGTGTGTGTGTGTGTGTGTGTAGGAAGGAGGGACAGTTGGACAAATTATTAGCCAACTGTCTTCCTCCACAATGTGTTATATATCCAAGTAATCTTATAAACGATTTCTCTGATCTAATAGAGTTGACTCATTGGAAAAGACTCTGATAGTGGGAGGGATTGGGGGCAGGAGGAGAAGGGGACGACAGAGGATGAGATGGCTGGATGGCATCACTGACTTGATGGACGTGAATCTGAGTGAACTCTGGGAGTTGGTGATGGACAGGGAGGCCTGGCGTGCTGCGATTCATGGGGTCACAAAGAGTCGTACATGACTGAGCGACTGAACTAAACTGAAGCCCTAAGTTAGAGTTCAATTCAAATACCTCTAAAAGTATTCATGCTTAATTTTATAATAAGCATTTTAAACAGCTTCCATGTAATGCTATTATTTTTTCCTTTGTATAGTATAAAATACTTAAATTATCTTTTATCCTTAATTTCATTCACATATTTGACCACATTGATTATTATATGCTGATCATCTAGTGAGTATCTAATTTTGATGTCACAAGTAAGCTAATACTATTTTTCCTTAAAAATCAAAATTTTACTGACTCAATATTTACACATGCAATAAGAAATAAGGGTTATTTTAAGCAAGGAAAAATATATTTGGTGGGTTTGAATACATATAATGGACCCATTCGGACTATAGCAAGTACGTTTTCTTAAGCTCAGAATTATATTCCTCTTCTGAGGTTAATTTTGTCTCCTTAAACAGAAAAATAATGTATCATGGTAAGCTTTTGATGTCCTTGGAACAAGCCTGTTTTCTCAAATACTAACTTGCTTGCTTTACAAGAAATTACTCAGAATGTATATTTGAGAGTAACATTGATCTTTTTCACAGCAACACTATACTACCACATCTTATTTAAATCATTACAACCCTTTGCCTTTCTCTGTTTCTTACATCTTAAAAGAACTCCATCCTCTAATTTGAAGCTATGTCTTTTTGTTTAAGAAATTGTCTGAAGCAGTCATCCACATGAACTTTTCAGTAGGTTTGCAACTTTCAGTCTTTAAACTGTGTGTTTCTGCTACTTGGAAAAAAAAAAAAAAACAGTAATAAATTTGACTGAAAATAATTTCCAATATAAGGATAATTTCCTGAATTTTCAAGAGATCAGAATGAATTGTTTCACATAGTATCCAGAAATGTAATTTAATAAATGTTTATATGGTTCATTATTTAGTGAGATACCATTTTGTGGTCACAAAAATACCATATAAGAAGTGGCATAAATGCAGCAGAATTTTATTGGTCTCTTATGGAAAACACCCTGGTGACATTTGGTATCATGGTAGATGCTTCTATACCACCGGTCACACAGGAATCCTGTTTCCGTCCAACGTGCTCTCCTATCCCTGGTGCACAGGTGATGCTGCTGCCAGTGTCACATCCCAAGCTATAGGAAAGGGAGGAAGCAGAAGGCAAACAATATCCTTGTAAATATACACTCAAGGAGTATATATATCACTAGTAATAAATTTGACTGAAAATAATTTCCAATATAAGGATAATTTCCTGAATTTTCAAGAGATCAGAATGAATTGTTTCACATAGTATCCAGAAATGTAATTTAATAAATGTTTATATGGTTCATTATTTAGTGAGATACCATTTTGTGGTCACAAAAATACCATATAAGAAGTGGCATAAATGCAGCAGAATTTTATTGGTCTCTTATGGAAAACACCCTGGTGACATTTGGTATCATGGTAGATGCTTCTATACCACCGGTCACACAAGAACCCTGTTTCCGTCCAACGTGCTCTCCTATCCCTGGTGCACAGGTGATGCTGCTGCCAGTGTCACATCCCAAGCTATAGGAAAGGGAGGAAGCAGAAGGCAAACAATATCCTTGTAAATATACACTCAAGGAGTATATATATCACATCATTTTCATTCTGTTTGCAATTAGCAGCATGCTCACACCTAACTACAGAGACCCAGAAATATAGTTTCTATTGGAAAAGACTCTGATGCTGGGAGAGATTGGGGGCAGGAAGAGAAGGGGACGACCCAGGATGAGATGGCTGGATGGCATCACGGACTCGATGGGCGTGAGTCTGAGTGAACTCTGGGAGATGGTGATGGACAGGCAGGCCTGGCGTGCTGCGATCCATGGGGTCGCAAAGAGTCGGACACGACTGAGCGACTGAACTGAACTGAATGTCATATTTGTGACCTCATGTTAGCTCAATAACATGCAAGACCCTATTTCTAAATAAGATCACTATTATTTTTTCAGGAGACACGATTCAATCCACTACAAAGAAGAAATTTATTTACAATGAAATTCCTCAATTTTTTTCCTCCGTTTTTTTTTTTTTCTGCCATCCTTGTAAACTTGTCTGCAGCACATCTATCCTTAATATTTTTATTAATTTAATAAAGTATAAAATACCCCCACCAAGTTTCATTAAATAACCTACATCTAGGTTTACATCCATCGAAAACCATATTTAACCATCTTCACCCTCTCCCTTCCCCCATTGACCATCTCTTCCCCCTCAGGTTTTTCCTTTAATTCCGTCTCATCTTGAACATAAACAAATAAATGAAAACTCTGGTCTCAAAATACACTTTAGCTAAGAATTATTTTTCTTTCTCCTTTCATTCTTTTCCTTCCAAGGGTTCCATGTATAATTTCCACTTTCCCAAATTCCCATTTATCACTTGGTCTAATTCACTAGGACTTTTACCTTGCCATTTCACTGAAGCCAAATGAGCAAGGTCCTTCGATTGCCCGATCCGTGTGTTACTTTAAGTTCTAATTTTACTTGACATACCTGGATATTATATTCTTCTTGTGACTTCTTTAATCCTGTTTTTGGCTTCTGAGATGCTACTCTCACTTCATTCCTTCCTTCTCAGTCTTTTCATAGGTTTCTCTCTCTCTTTTTCCTTCTGAAATGTTAGTATATACTAAAAGTTTTTGCTTTCACCTTTTCTCAAGCTCTATTTATATTGTTGGCTACCACTACCTCTAATATGCTGCTCACTTCCAAATCTTTAGCTCCAGCTATTCCCTGGTGACTCAGATGGTAAATAATCTGCCTGCAATGCAGAAGACCTAGGTTCTCTCCCTGGGTTAGGAAGATGCCCTGGAGAAAGAATGGCTAACTACTCTAGTATTCTTGCCTGGAAAATTCCATGGACAGAGGAGCCTGGTGGGATACAGTCCATGGAGTCACAAAGAGTTGGACATGACTGAGTGACTAACACTTTCACTTTCAGTTTTCAATCTTATATTGTAAGAGTCAAATCTACTGTTGATGTCACCCTAGGTAAATTTCAGGCAACTGAAAATAACATACGAAAAATGGTATTCGATTCCCTTCTACTAGCCAACACTCCACTTACATTTGCTATCTAGTTAATAATTATATCAAGAAAAAAGAAAAGAAAAAAAATAATTATATCAAGATATCAGTAAGGCAATACAGTCAGGATGCATAAAATTAAGCATTTAATTTGTATATGTATGTGTGCATGTTAGTTACACATGTCCGACTCTTTGTGACCCCATGGACTATAGCCTGCTTGGTTCTTGTATCCATGGGATTCTCTAGACAAGAATACTGGAGTAGTAGCCAATTCTTTATATATACATACATACATACATATTATATATATATATATATATATATTATCATGGTCTATATTTATATTTGTCTACATAAGTTTTATCTGTAATTTATTATAAGGATTTTTCCTTACATAATAGTGGAAACATACAGTGTATGTGAGACTGTTGTTTTTGTATCTGATGCCAGAGGCTGAGGTCTGAAAGACAAGCAATAAGAAGAGAGGAGGTAAAATGAAGAAGAAAACAAAGACAAGCAGGAACCTGAGTCTGAACTGGAAACCATGAGGATGCACTGGAACCCAGTATCCTCTCTAATGATCTCTTAATCTCCAGTTGGGAGATGGGTGGCCTGCAGGAGGAGCTATCACCCTTCATCATGTGACTAAATGCACACCTGGCATAGAGAAGGTAACATAGGAGGTTCAGCAGGAGTTGGAATTATTTTGTTTCCACCTACTAACCCAACCCTACCAGATGAGCCAACAGATATCAACATGCGTGATCTGCCACAACAACCCGCTCACTGCAGTTTTTGAGCACAAGAAGCAGCTCAGGGCTTGTGCACTGGGATGACCCTGAGGGGTGGAATGGAGAGGGAAGTGGGAGGGGGGTTCAGGTTGGGGAACACATGCACACCCATGGCTGATTCATGTCAATGTATGGCAAAAACCACTACAATATTGTAAAGGAATTAGCCTCCAATTAAAATAAATTAATTAATTTTTTTAAAGAGTTTAAACAGCAAGAATAAAAAAAAAAAGAAGGTGGCTACTGCTTCATGTATTCCCTCAAAACTTTATGCAAAATACCTCTTATGCCAACCAAGAAGGAGCCAGTGGAGGAAGCTCTTAGAAATACGATTCCATCTTGCTCAGTTGACTTACTACAAATCCATCACAAATTCATCAGTGTATTAATAACATAGAAAACTGGAAGCTTTTCAACTTAGCTTACACTCTTCTTCCACATTCAAGCTCTCAATAAATCCTACCCTTTCATCTTACAAAATATATATCATTCAGCACTGTGAATGGATTCTTAACTATTCTTTTACCTCAGCCCATATACTAATTACATGTTATTGTTATAAAAGAAAAACTTTCCTTGATCTTTTTAACAAAGATTTTATTATCTTACAAATGCATCCTCCATAGATTTTCATAAAAAATTCTATAGTATTTAAATAAGCTTCCAACTGTCCATAATATACAGTGTCAGAAAGGATAAATTCTAAAGCAGATGACACTGGTTCTCCCATATTATAATCTT
Organism: Kobus ellipsiprymnus; assembly: GCA_006410655.1. NCBI lineage: Eukaryota > Metazoa > Chordata > Mammalia > Artiodactyla > Bovidae > Kobus > Kobus ellipsiprymnus. The sequence goes on along the minus strand of SJYR01004046.1, from coordinate 115,355 downwards.
TGTCCACCCACCCAATACTCTGCCCTCCAGCCATACCAAACATCATGAGATTTAAATATGGTCATTATTTTATGGTCATTATATTTTTACTCTGTTTTTCATTTGAGATATGGATTGAGTAGTTAGTTGTTAACACTGAAAATCAGTGTCAAAGGCTGATCACACATTAAAAGGATGGGATAAAATGTAAAGAAGTTCTTTAAATCTAATCATTCATTTTGATTATGCTTGAAGTCAAACTACTGAAGTCATACTTCATAAAAAGTTATGTAAAATTGACAGTTAAAGAGAAGATCTGCAATATTGCTTGGGAGACAACTCTGAAGTCTTTGAAAATGATTATTGACTGAAATATTTAGTCTCAACAAGATCAAGGGAAGTACTATGCTACAAAGGAGAGAAGATGGTTTGAAAGAGAGCAAATAAGGAGAAATATGGAGTTAGCATTGCCTCTAGAATCCAAACTTAACAAATAATATTAATACCTTAGTCTACTGTGTTTTGCCTATTTTATATCTCCATTAATGTTTGTTTGCTTTAATTATTATTTTCAATTTTATATAATATATTCAATATGTTAATTACATATACATTTAATATACCTAGTAAATGTATATGTAACTTATTAATATTAAATGTATATAATTATTAAGTATATATTAAATATATGTTATGTCTATATAAAATAAGTTTAACTTGCAAGAGAAAATGGCCTGGGATTAATTTTTTCTGGTTTATCTATAACCCAATTGTTATAGCCAGACTATCAGGTCCTTTATTTTCCAGGAATCTTTGACAGCTGTGATTTGTAATCAAAATCCTAGAAAAGAAGGTAAATATAGTCACTGTGGGAAATAGCTTGTATTAATGACTTCTACCAATCCTGGTAGCTATGCACTCAAGTAGTTTCTCCCACAATGACTGAGCTTGACTTTAGCCAATGGAATCAGCCCATAAGATATTCACAGAGAATTTTAAAATATTTATATATTGAGGTTTCTCTTCTTGGAGACTAAGAGAAACTAAGGAAGCCCAAGATAGCCTATAGGAAGGCCTTGTGTAGGAAAATTGAGGGAATGTGACTGACAGATTCCAGAAACTGACAATCAGGTGACTAGTCATCCAGGACCAACTAGTCCCCAACCAAAGTGCCAACAGACAGCAAAAGCATGAGGTAGAATGGCTGACACCACATAAAGCAGAACAGTTTCAGTGCCTAAGTTGGTAACTTATATAGAGTAACAAGCATATAAATGGTTGCTTTTTCAAGCCACAGAATTCTTTTGGGCAGCAGTATATGATAAATATAGAAATTAGCTCTGGACTTGGGGTCTTACTGAAACAAAAATATGAAACATGAGATAATGTCTTCAAGATTAGGGGCAGGCACTCACCAAAAATGTTTTAGAAGGCAGTTTGTAATTTCTAGGTAAAACCAGAAAGAAAGTATGAAACTAATTTTAGAGGCTGATATAAGGAAGACTCATATAGTAGCAAAAAGAACCATGGTAAGCAGTATCATCTGAGAGCAAGTGTGAATCCCTTCCCCAGCTTCTCGATGAGGCAGGGTATTCCTTAATAAGAAATGACCTGAGGAACACACACAGGACTGTGAAATAGACTCTTGGAGGGCAGAAACAAAACCCTGTGCACCAGGACCCAGGAGAAAGGAGCAGTGTCCCCACAAGAGACTGACCCAGACTTGCCTGTGATTGTCCAGGAGTCTCCAGCATAGGCGTGGTTTGGTGATGGCCTGCTGCAGGGTTGGAGGCACTGAGTGGAGCAGTACATGCATGGGATCTTTTAAAGGAGGTCACCATTATCTTCATTACCTCCACCATAGTTAGGCCCCAGGTAAATAACAGGGAGGAAACACAGATCCACCCATCAACAAAAACTTGGATTAAAGATTTTCTAAGCACGGCTCCACTCATCAGAACAAGAGCCAGTTTCCCCCTCAGTCAGTCTCTCCCATCAGGAAGTTTCCATAAGCCTCTTATCCTTCTCTATCAGAGGGCAGACAGACTGAAAACCATAATCACAGAAAACTAAAAAATCTAATCATATGGACCACAGCCTTATCTAACTCAGTGAAACTGTGAGCCATGCTGTGTAGGGCCACCCAAGATGAACGGGTCATGCTGGAGAGTTCTGAAAAAATGTGGTCCACTGGAGAAGGGACTAGCAAACCACTTCAGTATTCTTGCCTTGAGAACCCCATGAACAGTATGAAAAAGCAAAATGATAGGACACTGAAAGATGAACTCCCCAGGTCTGTAGGTGCTGAATATGCTACTGGAGAACAGTGGAAAGAATGAAGAAAGAATGAACAGATGGAGCCAAAGCAAAAACAATACCCAGCTGTGGATGTGACTGGTAAAGAAGCAAGGTCCGACTTGGTAAACATCAATACTGCATAGGAACCTGGAATGTTAGGTCCATGAATTAAGGTAAATTGGAAGTGGTCAAACAGGAGATGGCAAGAGTGAACATCGACATTTTAGAAATCAGCAAACAAATGGACTGGAATGGGTGAATTTAACTTATATGACCATTATATCTACTACTGTGGGCAAGAATCCCTTGGAAGAAGTGGAGTAGCCATCATAGTAAACAAAAGAATCCAAAATACAGTACTTGGATATAGTCTCAAAAATGACAGAATGATCCCCATTCTTTTTCAAGGAAAACCATTCACTATCATGAAAATCCAAATCTATGTCCCAACCAGTAATGCTGAAGAAGGTGAAGTTGAATGGTTATATGAAGGCCTACAAGACTTTCTAGAACTAACACCCATTAAAGATATCCTTTTCATTATAGGGGACTGGAATGCAAAAGTAGGAAGTCAAGAAACATCTGGAGTAACAGGCAAACTTGGCCTTGGAGTATAGAATGAAGCAGGGCAAAGGATAATAGAGTTTTGCAAAGAGAATGCACTGGTCATAGCAAACACCATCTTCCAACAACACAAGAGAAGACTCTGAACATGGACATTAGCAGATGGTCAACACCGAAATCAGATTGATTATATTCTTTGCAGCCAAAGATGGAGAAGCTCTATACAGTCAACAAAAACAAGACTTGGAGCTGACTGTGTCAGATCATGAACTCATTATTGCCAAATTCAGACTTTAAATGAAGAAAGTATGGAAAACCATTAGACCACTCAGATATTACCTAAATCAAATCCCTTACGATTATACAGTGGAAGTGATAAATAGATTTAAGGAACTAGATCTGATAGACAAAAAGAGTGTCTGAAGAACTGTGGATGGAGGTTTGTGACATTGTACAGGAGGAGGAATCAAGACCATCCCCCAGAAAAATAAATGCAAACAGGAAAAATGGCTGTCTGAGGAGGCTTTACAAATAGCTGTGAAAAGAAGAGAGCAAAAAGCAAAGGAGAGAAGGAAAGATATACTCATTTGTATGCAAAGTTCCAACACATAGAAAGAAAGATAAGAAAGCCTTTCTCCATGATCAGTGCAAAGAAATAGAGGAAAACAATAGAATGAGAAAGACCAGAGATATCTTCAAGAAAATTAGAGATACCAGGGAACATTTCATGCAAAGATGGACATAATAAAGGAGAGAAATAGTATGCACCTAACAGAAGCAGAAGATATTAAGAAGAGATGCCAAGAATACACAGAACTGTACAAAGAAGATCTTCATGACCCAGATAATCACGATGGTGTGTTCACTCACTTAGAGCCAGAAATCCTGGAATGTGAATTTAAGTGGGCCTTAAGTAGCATCACTATGAACCAAGCTAGTGGAGGTGATGAAATTCCAGTTGAGCTATCTCGAATCCTAAAAGATGATGATGTGAAAGTGCTGCTAATCAATATGCCAGCAAATATGGAAAACTTAGCAATAGGCACAGAGCTGGAAAATGTTAATTTTCAATCCAATCCAAAAGAGAGGCAATGCCAAGGAATGCTCAAACTACTGCACAATTGCACTCATCTCCATGGGGTTGCTAAGGGTTGGACATGACTGAGCGACTTCACTTTCACTTTTCACTTTCATGCATTGGAGAAGGAAATGGCACCCTACTCCAGTGTTCTTGCCTGGAGAATCCCAGGGACAGGGGAGCCTGGTCGGCTGCTGTCTACAGGGTCGCACAGAGTTGGACACTACTAAAGCGACTTTGCAGCAGCAGCAGATGCTAATAAACTAATGCTCAAAATTCTCCAAGCCAGGCTTCAAAAATACGTGAACCATGAACTTCCACATGTTCAAGCTGGTTTTAAAAAAGGCAGAGGAACCAGAGATCAAATTGCCAACATTTGCTGGATCATCGAAAAAGCAAGAGAGTTCCAGAAAACACATCTATTTCTGTTTTATTGACGGTGCCAAAGCCTTTGACTGTGTGGATCACAATAAACTGGAAAATTCTGGAAGAGATGGGAATACCAGACCACCTGACCTGCCTCTTGAGAAATCTGTATGCAGGTCAGGAAGTAACAGTTAGAACTGGACATGGGACAACAGACTGGTTCCAAATAGGAAAAAGAGTACGTTGAGGATGTGTATTGTCACCGTGCTTATTTAACTTTTATGCAGAGTACATCATGAGAAATCCTGGGCCGGAAGAAACACAAGCTGGAATTAAGATTGCCAGGAGAAATATCAATAACCTCACATATGCAGATGACACCACCCTTATGGCAGAAATAGAAGAATTGAAGAGCCTCTTGATAAAAGTGAAAGAGGAGAGTGAAAAAGTTGGCTTAAAGCTCAACATTCAGAAAACGAAGATCATGGCATCCAGTCCCGTCAATTAATGGCAAATAGATTGGGAAACAGTGGAAACAGTGGCAGATTTTATCTTTGGGGGCTCCAAAATCACTTCACATCATGACTGCAGCCATGAAATTAAAAGGTGCTTGCTCCTTGGAAAAAAAATTATGACCAACTTAGACAGCATATTAAAAAGCAGAGACATTACTTTGCCAACAAAAGTCTGTCTATTCAAGGCTAAGGTTTTTCCAGTAGCCATCTATGGATGTGAGAGCTGGACTTTAAAGAAATCTGAGCACCGAAGAATTGACGCTTTTGAACTGTGGTGTTGGAGAAGACTCTTGAGAGTCCCTGGGGCAGCAAGGAGACCCAACCAGTCCATCCTAACGGAAACCAGTCCCAAATATCCATTGGAAGAACTGATGTTGAAGCAGAAACTCCAGTACCATGGCTTCCTGATGCAAAGAGCTGAATCATTGGAAAAGACCCTGATGCTGGGAAAGATTGAAGGCAGGAGGAGAGGGGGCAACAGAGGATGAGATAGTTGGATGGCATCACTGACTCAATGGACATGAGTTTGAGTAAACTCTGGGAGTTGGTTATGGACAGGGAGGACTGGCATGCTGTAGTCCGTGGAGTCTCAAAGAGTGGGGCACAAGTGAGTAACTGAACTGAACTGAACTTGTCACTGTAAATACTTTCATAGGAACAGGTAAATTTTTGAGTTAGTGCTTGAAGATCCTCTTTTTTATACAAAAGTGTTTATAAGAATCTAAATATCAGTCCCTCAGCCACCTGACAAACCCAAACTAGATAAAGGATTGCCTTAAAAATAAGCTTGGCCTTGACTTTGAATCATGGTGTATATACTGATGAAATCCATAGGTAATAGCACAAAGTTTAACATAACTGTATTTTTAAAGAGTACCTAGAGATTGAACTGTAAAAAACTGTGCTGATGCAAAGTGAAAGTCCTCTGCCTTTACAGCTTTCTATGACTAGGAAACATTGTGAAAGTTTTTCATCTGCAAATACAGGTCATTATTTATGGAAAAAGGAATAATCTCTCAAAGGGCAGAACCAACAGCTCAGATGACAGATCCAAGCACCATAGAGAATAAATGAAGAGGGAGTTTCACCAAAGAACTGGAATTGGGCCCTAATCAAAAAAATTTTTCTGTTCCTAGAGTTGTTATTCGGTTGCTGAGTTGTGTCTGACTCTTTGCAACCTCAGGAACTGCAGCACGCCAGGCTTCCCTGTCCTTCCCTATCTCCCAGAGTTTGCTCAAACACATGTCCATTGAGTCAGTGATGCCATTCAGCCATCGTACCCCCTGTTGCTCCCTTCTCCTCTTCCCTCAATCTTTTCCAGCATCAGAGTCCTTTCCAATGAGTCAACTCTTCTCATCAGGTAGCCAAAGATTGGAGCTTCAGTTTCAGCATCAGTCCTTCTATTGAATATTCAGTGTTGATTTCCTTTAGGATTGATTACTTTCATCCCCTTGCTATTCAAGGGACTCTTAAGACTCTTCTTCAACACCACAATTCAAAAGCATCATGTCTTTGGCACTCAGCCTTCTTAGAATGGGGGAGCTAAAATATGTGTCCAACTGAATTTTTTTCTTTTAAATTTATTATTTTATTGAAGAATAATTGCTTTACAGAATTCTGTTATTTTTTGTCAAATCTCAACATGAATCAGCCATAGAGTATATATATCTCCCTTTTTGAACCTCCCTCCTAGTTCCCTCCCCATCCCACCCCTCTATGTTGATACAGAGCCCCTGTTTGAGTTCCCTAAGCCATACGGCAATTCCCCTTGGCTATCTATTTTACATATGATAATGTAAGTTTCCATGTTGCTCTTTTCATATACATCTCACCCTCTCCTTCTCTCTCCCCATGTCCACAAGTCTATTCTCTATGTCTGTTTCTCTATTGCTGCCCTGTAAATAAATTCTTCAGCACCATTTTTCTAGATTCTGTATATGTGCATTAGAATATGATACTTACCTTTCTCTTTCCACTCACTTCACTCTGTATGATAGAACTGACTCAAATGTGTTTCTTTTTATGTCTGAGTAATATTCCATTGTGTATGTGTATCGCAACTTCTTTATCCATTCATCTGGCAATGGACATCTAGCTTACTTCCCTGTTCTAGCTATTGTAAATAGTGCTGCAGTGAAAAATGGGATACATGTGCCTCTTTCAATTTTGGTTTCCTCAGGGCATATGCCTAGGAGTGGGATTGCTGGGTTAAATGGTGGTTTTACTCCTAGATTTTTTTAGGAATGTCTATACCTTCTTCCATAGTGGCTGTATCAATTTACATTCCCACCAACAGCGCAACAGTGTTCCCTTTTCTCTACACCCTCTTCAGCATTTATTATTTGTAGACTTTTTGATGGCCATTCTGACCAGTGTGAGGTGATATCTCATTGTGGTTTTGATTTGCCTTTCTCTAATAATGAGTGATGTTGAACATCTTTTCATGTGTTTGTTAGCCATCTGTATGTCTTCTTTGGAGAAATGTCTGTTAACTTCTTTTACCCATTTTTTGATTGGGTTGTTTGTTTTTCTAGTATCAAGTTGTATGAGCTGCTTGTATATTTTGGAAATTAATCCTTTGTAAGTTGTTTCATTTGCCATTATTTTCTCCCATTCTGAGGGCTGTCATTTCACCTTGCTTGTAGTTTCCTTTGCTCTACAAAAGCTTTTTAGTTTATTCAGGTCCCACTTGTTTACTTTTGTTTTTATTTCCATTACTCTAGGAGGTGGGTCATAGAACATCTTGCTTTGATTTAAGTCGTCGAGTGGTCTGCCTATGTGTTCCTGTATGAGTTTTATAGTTTCTGGTCTTACATTTAGGTCTTTAATGTATTTTGAGTTTATCTTTGTGTATGGTGTTAGGAAATGTTCTAACTTCATTCTTTTACACGTAGTTGTTCAGTTTTCCCAGCACCATTTATTGAAGAAGCTATCTTTGTCCCATTGTATATCCTTGCCTCCTTTGTCAAAAAGATACCCATAGGTGCATGGGTTTATTTCTGGGCTTTCTATCTTGTTCCATTGATCTATATTTCTGGTTTTATTGCCAGTATCATACTGTCTTGATGACTGTAGCTTTGTAGTAAAATCTGAAGTCAGGAAGGTTGATTCCTCCAGCTCCATTCTTCTTTCTCAAGACTGCTTTAACCATTCAGGGTCTTTTGTATTTCCATATGAATTATGAAATTTTTTGTTCCAGCTCTGTAAAAAATGCCATTGGTAATTTGATAAGTATTGCATTGAATCTGTAGATTTGCATTTGGGAGTAGAGTCATTTTCACAATATTTAGTCTTCTTACCGAGGAGCACGGAATCCATCTGTTCATGTCGTCTTTAATTTCTTTCATCAGTGTCTTATAATTTTCTGTGTACAGTTCTTTTGTCTCCTTAGGTAAATTTATTCCTAAATATTAAATTCTATTTGTTGCAATGGTGAATGGTAATTTCTCTTTCTGAGTTTTCATTGTTAGTATATAGAAATGCAAGTGATTCTTTGTATTGATTTTGTTCCCTGCAACTTTGCTAAATTCAATGATTAGCTCTAGTAACTTTCTGATACTATCTTTAGGGTTTTCTATGTACAGTGTCATGTCATCTGCAAACAGTGAGAGCTTTACTCCTTCTTTTCCAATCTTGATTTCTTTTCTTTTTCTTCTCTGATTGCTGAAGCTAAGACTTCCAGAACTATGTTGAATAATAGTGGTGAAAGTGGACACCCTTGTCTTATTCCTGATCTCAGGGAGAATGCTTTCAGTTTTTCACCATTCAGAATAAAGTTTGCTGTAGGCTTATCGTATATGTCCTTTACTATGTTGAGGTAGCTTCCTATGTCCATTTTTTTGAAGAATTTTAATCATAAATGGGTGCTGAATTTTGTCAAAGTCTTTTTCAGCATCTATTGAGGCTTTTTCAGCATCTGTTGAGATTATCATATTGTTTTTCTTTCAATTTGTTAATATGGTATATCACATTGATTGATTTGCATATATCAAAGAATCCTTGCATTCCTGGAATAAACCTAACTTGATCATGGTGTATGAGCTTTTTGTTGTGTTGCTGAATTCTGTTTGCTAAAATTGTGTTGAGGATTTTTGCATCTATGTTCATCAGTGATATTGGCCTGTATTTTTCTTTCTTTGTGTTGTCTTTGTCTGGTTTTGGTATCAGGGTGATGGTAGCCTTGTAGAATGAGTTTGGAAATGTTCCTTCCTCTTCAATTTTTTGAAAGAGTTTTAGAAGGATAGGCATTAGCTCTTCTCTAAATCTTTGATAGAATTCTCCTGTGAAGCCATCTGGTCTTGGGCTTTTGTTTTTGGGGAGATTTTTGATCACAGCTTCAATTTCAGTGCTTCTAAATTGGTTGTTCATAATTTCTATTTCTTCCTGGTTCAGTCTTGGAGATTGAACTTTTCTAAGAATCTATGCATTTCTTCCAGGTTATCCATTTTATTGCCATATAATTGTTCATAATAGTCTCACACTCCTTTGTATTTCTGCAATGTCTGTTGTAACCTCTTCTTTGTCATTTGTAATTTTGTTGATTTGATTCTTCTCTCTTTTTTTTCTTGATGAAAAAGGAGATCAGTCCTGGGTGTCCTTTGGAAGGAATGATGCTACAGCTGAAACTCCAGTACTTTGGCCACCTCATGCGAAGAGTTGACTCATTGGAAAAGACTCTGATGCTGGGAGGGATTGGGAGCAGGAGGAAAAGGGAACAAGAGAGGATGAGATGGCTGGATGGCATCACTGACTCCATGGACGTGAGTTTGAGTGAACTCCAGGAGATGGTGATGGACAGGGAGGCCTGGCATGCTGCAGTTCATGGGGTCAAAAAGAGTCGGACATGACTGAGTGATATATTATTTTTCACTGGTCATGTACTCCTGTCCACTCTCAGCTGGTGTTCTGCATGCACTTCTGTGTCTGACGGTGTATTTCTTGATGTATCCATGGAGAGAGATGTACTCCACATCCACCTATTCTTTTGCCATATTGTTCTCTCCTGGCTGAATTTTTAAATTGCTATGATCTTGTTCCTATGTGCTTTCCATAACTTCCAGTTTTAAAATAGAAAAGTAAAAATCCATTATCTTGTCCTCATCTTAACTTTGCCTGAAACAGACATCTTTTTGTTTTAATTCTAAAGACTGTTTATAAAGAGGAGAAATACTCAAGGAGTTATATTAAGAAATTTCATCTGCATCCTGATATAGTCCAAATCCCTAGATCATGGAATTTAGACTACATGCCTTACTATTTGAGGTTTAGGATATCTTAGAAGGGGCTAAATAAAGTAACGATATGAATCATTAGAGTTACATTGTATTGTATGTTATTACATTAATATCCAGCCATGAAAATGGCTTCTCTCATAGCTCAGTGGGTAAAGAATATGCCTGAAATACAGGAGACCCAGGTTCGATTCCTGGGTTGGGAAGATCCCCTGGAGAAGGAAATGGCAACCCACTCCAGTATTCTTGCCTGGAGAATACCATGGACAGAGGAGCTTGGCAGGCTGCAGTCCATGGGGTCATAAGAGTCAGACATGACTTAGCGACTAAACCGCCACCATGAAAATTATATCTCATGGTTATCCTGACCATTATGCAGACTCTTCTCATAGTGAATCTAAGCTTGGTCATTTAGCTTGTTTTGAATTATATGAGAACAATTCATTTCCATAATGTATATCTAGTATGTTTGACTTATTCTGATGTATTATACCATCATTGTACCAAAGGGACATTGGAAAATGTGACAGAGGTAGAGGCTTGATTACCTCATGCACTGACACTTGTCCTTTTGTAACTCAGTGACCATATAAGGAATCCTAAGTTAGCTGCTGAAGAAGCCATGTGCAGAATATTTTGAACAATTTATTTCCATAATGTATATCTAGTATGTTTGTTATATTGAAGATCAATATATTAGAATAAGTGTATATTTCTCATCTTAAGAAATTTAAGTGTTTTCATAAGGAAAAATGAGACTAGCATCTATCTCCAAAATGTACAGTGTTGGTATGTATTATTAGTGAAAAAAGACACAAATAGCTTTTAAGTAAATTTTAAAAAGCTAAGCAAAATTCAGATCTATTTTGTCTTATCACAGTGCCTATAACATTCAGTATGCTTTCAATATTTTAGTTATCATTATTATTAAGAATATTTTTATACTAGCAAAATCTCCACAAGCACTATGAACTATATGCCAGTTTTGTCTGTATTTAACTGCAATTCTATTCCAAAGGTAATTGACTCTACTATTTGTTTTACTTATTCTTGGGCAATCAGAATATATGTCTGGTGATGATGCTTAAAAACATAAAAATTTCTGTAAAAACCACTCTGCAAAGCATATAAAATTCATTGAAAATAACAACTTCATATGGGTGCTTTCATTATAATTAATTTGCAACTCAGAAATGCTTTAAAGACGTCTTTCTAGAGATAAATCTTGAAGCATGGCAAGCTTACAATACAGTTTTCTATGCTCATCAAATATGAATTGAGCAGATTATTATGATGGTAGTTTTGAAATATAGCACACCTGTGTGAAGCACTGTTATACTTGTCTAGATCTAATTTGCATAATGTCAATCATTTAGCATTCAATGGAATGCCTTTATTTTAAATTAAAATATTGGTTTTTAACTTCAAAATAAGTAAGATTATGATTAAACTTGTATTTCCTGATCTGTAAAGCATTTTTTATTCTTTATAAAAGTCACTTATGTGCATAATTATTTCACACATTTAAGGTTAGGGATGCGATTATAAAAGGAGACTTTTAATTGAAATGTAGGTAACACAATGCTGTGTTTTGTATAAAGAGGTTAAATTTTGACAGGATAAAAATGAATATAATAGCAGTTCCTCCTCCCAATTTAATATGCACAAACTTTAAAATATCAAGCTTATGCTGTCATACAATCATTGTCTCAGTGGAGAGCTTCCATGTCCCTTTATATTGATTTTGTTTCTATTCAAATTATGTTAAACTTTTGCCATATTGTCCGTAAGTCCGTAATTGTGTCCCAATTGTGGGCACAGGATAGCAAGATAAGTTAATAGTCGCAGAAGATAATATGAGTGAAATATAGCTCATATCATAAAAGCATTGTTGCTAAATTCAAAGAAAGGCTTGGATATTTGTACAATGTATTCCGATTTGAAGATACTGGTCACAGAGCAAATTCATGAAGTAGGCCCTAATTTTTTAAAAAACTGATAACCCAAACTACTAAGAAGCATTTGGATTATTAGCAAATTTTAGAAATGACAAGAAAAAGAAAATATATGGTCACTGTTTATAGAATCTCCTCTCTTGGTGATGCCTAACAAACTGTTTCCATTGGTTCATTCCTTCAGTCCTCAAGTGTGTTTTCATCTACCCAGTAGTTTGCTTCATGCTGAGAATGGATGAATAAGACATAGTGCCCATCTGCAAAGCTATTGCAGGCCACTCTATTATAATAACAGTCCAAAATAAGTAGAACTCATGAATGGGTGCTATGGATACACAGAGGAAAGGATTCTTTCTCTGATTTTGAGATCAGGTGAGCTTTCCAGAGAAGGCAGTGTTGGACTTAGGTTTTGAATAATTAGTAAAACATATGTGAATGGAAATAAAGTAGCCTAGGCAGGCGTCGGAGTAATGTGTGTGTATTCATAAAGTTATCCAGTTGACCCTGATCAGGGCTTCCTCTACGTGAAGCTAAAGGTGTTTACAGATATGAAACAATTTTTAATAGTGATGTTATTCTTGCATATCTTTTGCAGTTTTGATTTGATATAGAAAATATTCATATTATTTTGTTAACTGATCACATAAAATGAATAAGCAATGTTGGCAAAAGAAAGAAATTATGCAAATTGATATGAGATAAAGCAAAGGATTTGATAATGAGATGTATGGATAAATCTAAAGGTTAAGTGAAAAATGAAAATGAAGATATTATGGGGGTTACACTTTGTCTGAAAGTGTGATTCTACTCTTGTTCTGGTGTATTCCACGGAGACTTTAATGGCTTTAATACTCTGTCTTTCTTGACCAAACCAAAATTGAGATAAAAGCATTCATACTGCCTATTATTTTATTTTTACCAGTCTTTTTCATTTTTCACTCAAGGGCCCTTTTGCCATTTAGTTGGTATTCATGATTATTTCCCATAAGCAGTAGTATCTTTCCATAAAGTAGGCTGCCATACCTAAAGAGATACATTTGTCTTCCTTGGTATAAAAACATATTCTGTCTCAGTCTTCTCTTTCTGACTGATTCAGGCACTTTACTGACATTCAGGGAGTGACAAATCCAGCTAGGGAATATCAGTTACAGAGAGCTTCTTTAATAAGATTTTTCTTTATATATTTCATGTTCTATATAGTAGGGGTAACATATCTGGTGTCATGTAAATACTTGGAGTAGTTTGATAAATTTTATAAGGTTCAAAAGCATAAAAACTAAACAATAAGTAGATGAATCATTTATACATGATAAATGCTTTTAAGACAGAGAGTTCGGGAAATTCAGAATAATGACCTTTTTCATGAAAGGAGGTGACAAATTTCAATATTATTGAACATATTCTTTTTCTAAAATTTGGTGATGAGTTATTGGTATTCATTTTCATTTTAATTATCATGATTCAGAAA
>SJYR01004046.1:70896-95961 GCA_006410655.1 Kobus ellipsiprymnus | reverse complement strand
ATTCTGAAGGAGATCAGCCCTGGGATTTCTTTGGAAGGAATGATGCTAAAGCTGAAACTCCAGTATTTTGCCACCTCATGCAAAGAGTTGACTCATTGGAAAAGACTCTGATGCTGGGAGGGATTGGGGGCAGGAGGAGAAGGGGACGACCCAGGATGAGATGGCTGGATGGCATCACTGACTCGATGGACATGAGTCTGAGTGAACTCTGGGAGTTGGTGATGGACAGGGAGGCCTGGCATGCTGCGATTCATGTGGTCGCAAAGAGTCGGACATGACTGAGCGACTGAATTGAACTGAAGGACAGAAGACATCTTTATAAAAGTGCAAGGTGAAGCAGCAAGTATGTATGTTGAAGCTTCAGCAAGTAAAAGATTTAACCGAGATAATTAACTTCATTAAACAACAGATTTTTCAATGTACACAAAACAACCTCCGTTGGAAGAAGACACCACTAGAACATTTCATAGGTAGAAAGGAGAAGTCAGTGATTGGCTTCAAAGCTTTAAAGGACAGGCTGACTCTCTTGTTAGAGGCTAATGCAGCTGATGAAGCCAGCATTCACTTGCCAATTCAAAAATCTTGGACTCAAGAATTATGCTAAATCTCTGCAGCTGCCCTAACACTTGAACAACAAAGCCTGGATGACAGCACATCTGTTTATAATATGGTTTACTGAATACTTTAAGCTCAGTGTTTAGGCCTGCTGTTCAGGAAAAAAAAATTATTCCTTTCAAAATATAACTGCTGGTTTGACAGTGCACCTGGTCACCAAAGAATCCTGATGGAGATGTCCAAAGGGATTAATGCTGTTTTTGCCACTGCTACTAACACAACATCCATTTTGCAGCCCGTGAATCAAGGAGTCATTTCAATTTTCAACTCTTAGTACTTAACAAATATATTTCATAAAGCTACACCTGCCATAGACAGTGGTTCCTCTCATGGATCTGGGCAGTCAACTGAAAATCTTCCAAAAATGATTAACCATTCTAGATGCCATTAAAGACATTTGTGATTCATGGAAAGAGGTCAAAATATCAACATTAACAAGAGTTTGGAAGAAGATGATTCCAGTCCTTCTGGATAATGTTTAGGGCTTCAAGATTCAGTGGAGGAAGTAACTGCAGATATGGTGGAAATAGCAAGAGAATTTAAATTTTAATTGGAGCCTGAAGATGTGACTGAATTGCTTCACTCTCATGATTAAACTTTAAAGGATAAGGAGTTTCTTCTTACTGATGAGCAAAGAAAATAATTTCTTGAGATGGAATCTAATGAAGATGCTGTAAAGATTGTTGAAATGACACAAAAAGATGTAATATATTACATAAATTTACCAGGAGAGTCTGAGGATATTGTAAAACAGTCTACCATGGGTAAAATACTACCAAACAACATTGCATGATACAGAGGAATCATTTGTGAAAGGAAAAGTCAATCAATGTGGCAGATTTCATTATTATCTTTTTTTTTAAAGGAATTTCCAAAGCCACCCCTACTTTCAGCAACAAGCACCCTGATCAGTCAGCAGCTATACATGAGGCAAGATCCTCCACTAAAAAAAATGCAAATGACAGGTAGCATTTTGTAACAATAAAGTATTTTTAAAATTAAGGTATGTATTATATATTTTAGACATAAAGCTATTGTACACCTGACAGATTTCAGTGTAGTATAAACATAAATTTTACACGTATTGGGAAACCAAAAAATCTGTGTGACACATTTTATTGCAATATTTGCTTTATTCTGTTCCAGTTTCTTGAACAGAACCTGCAATATCTCTGAGGTATGCCTTT
The DNA here is from genome assembly GCA_006410655.1 of Kobus ellipsiprymnus. Classification (NCBI taxonomy): domain Eukaryota; kingdom Metazoa; phylum Chordata; class Mammalia; order Artiodactyla; family Bovidae; genus Kobus; species Kobus ellipsiprymnus. The sequence goes on along the minus strand of SJYR01004046.1, from coordinate 94,159 downwards.
ATAGATAATTGATAGATGAGAGATAGATAGATTACAGATAGATAGTACTTAGGAATTGCTGATTCTTTTAACTTATGTTAGTGTCTCTAAGATTGTCCATACAGGCAGAAGACCTAAATAAACATTTCTCCAAAGAAGGCATACAGATTGCCAACATGAAAAGATACTCAGCATCACTAATTATTTGAGAAATTCAAATCAAAGCTACAATGAGGTATCATCTCACACCAGTCAGAATGGCCTTCATCAAAAAATTCACAAACAATGAATCCTGGAGAGGAGGAGAAAAGAGAATCTTTCTACACTGTTGGTGGAATGTACATTGATATAGCCAATTCTGAGGAAAGGGGAATGGCTACCTACTCCAGTATTCTGGCCTGGACAATCCCATGGACTATATAGTACATGGGGTTGCAAAGAGTCAGACACAACTGAGCAACTTTCACATACACATAGCCAATTCTATGGAGAACAGTATGGAGGTTCCTTAAAAAAAAATAAAATAAAACTACCATATGATCCAGCAACCCTACCCCTGGGCATATACTCAGAGAAAACCATAAATCCAAAAGATACATGTACACCAGTGTTTATTGCAGCACTATTTACAATTGCCAGGATATGGAAGCAACCTAAATGTCCATCATAGAAGAATGGACAAAGAAGATGTGGAATATATGATGTAATATTAGTCATAAAAAGGAATGAAATTGGATCATTTGCAGAGACATGAATAGACCTAGAGACTGTCATATAAGTGAAGAAAGTCAAAAAGAGAAAAACAATTATCATATAATATTGCTTATATGTGGAATCTAGAAAAACACTACACTTGCAAAGCAGAAATAAAGACACAGAGGCAGAGAACAGATGTATGGATACTGGTGGGTAATGGGGGCGAGATGAGTTGGGAGAATAGAATTGATGTATATACAGTACTGTGTATGAAATAGATAACTAATGAGAGCCTGCCATGTAGCACAAGGAACTCTACTCAATGCTCTGTAGTGACCTAAATGGGAAGGAAATTTAAAAAAAAAAGGGGGGGGGGATGGAGATATACACGCTTTAAGAAAAATATATATATATAATATGTATTAAATAGGCCTCCCTGGTGGCTCAGCAGTAAAGATCCACCTGTAACACAGGATACGTGGGTTCAGTCCCTGGGTCGGGAAGATCCCACGGAGGAGGGCATGACAACCCACTCCAGTATCCTTGCCTGGAGAATCCCATGGACCAAGGAGCCTGGCGGGCTGTATTCCATGGAGTCACAAAGAGTCGGACATGACTGAAGTGACTGAAGACACACATACAACACACACACACAGATCTATACATCTATATAGCTGGTTCACTTTGCTATACAGCAGAAACTAACACAACATTGTAAGACAACTATATTTCAATAAAAAATTAAAAAAATAAAAGTCCATACAATTAAAAGACCGAATCAAAGAACTGGGCTTTAAGAATAATTATATTTAACTACAGATTATGATAATAAGGATAAATAGCCATCAAACAGACCATACCTCTCAGGAATACTACAGAACTTAACTCCTACCACCAAGACTGATCAATTTTATTTAATAATCAGAGTTTAGGGTATACAATACCAGCTTTAGAAATGTGAACTCACAAAGTTGCTCATATTTATGAAGAATGAAAATTGTAATTAGAAATAATATATACTATCTCATATATGAAACATAATAAATTTGTTGTTTTGCCAACCTTAAATGATCTTGCAGAAATCACCTATCTTCCCTTGCTTTCTTTTATCCATATAAACATTCGAAAATAAAAGGTAGCTTTAAAATAAACCTACAATAAATAAGCTGGATAAAACTACTTTCTATATAGTTATTTGGGGGCCAATTTCTATCTTTTCATTAATTCAGTAGTGATTTATGGAAATTTGGGAAATGAAATGTTAATATTTTCACTAACTGATTCTGTTCAGGAGAGATTTCTCAGAGATATAAAATATCAAACTCTGTTACTTGAATACAAAGGTACAAGAAAAATAAACAGTAAGTGTCACGTTTTGCCTGAGAGGTAGAGATGGTGTGCTGAACAGTGTGGGCACAGGCCTGTATTTACTTTTTAATTGTGTGAACCTTTGCTGTAAGTGCCCACAGTGAAGGGCACCCTTGACTCCTGCTAACTTTCCTTCATTCATGGTTGGCTTATTATATTTCTTTTATACATGGCTATTGGCAGCAGCAGACATAACATTTTAACATGCATTGAGCCTGCTTCAAGCATTTTAATTGGTTTAAAACTGTTGGTAGCATCTTTTACTGTATTAATTTATTGCTTTAGCTTCAGTCAACTGAAACCTTTGCCAGATGGTAGTGCAACCACTGCATACAGAACAGGAGACTGAAGGTATTTATAGGATGCAAATGCCTCTTTTTCATTAAGTATTCATGAACTTTCTCTTAATGATTACATTGAAAAAGTACCATGAAGGTTGAGATTCATCCCTTGTGAAAATTAATAATCTAATTTTTCAAAATGACAGTTTTGTTTGAATATGATGGAAGACATAGCTTTTGAGCAGATACTAACAATTGTGAAGAAAGAGTATCTGTTCAATGGTTTTGTTTTGTTAAGATTCAATGAAATTCAAAAATAGCAGACTTAAGAGTAAATGCCCCTCATGGCATGAAATAAGAGAGCCTAGTGTTTGTTTATGCCATAAGTTTAAAGCATTACATATTTATTCATTTAGTTACAGAAAACACACTTTACAGGAGTTATGTCCTAGCCACTGTTTCTCACAATAGCATTAACTTCAAATTGTTTCAACAAAAATAGTGTTATTCTCAAGTAAAATAGGACATTCTAAAGTGTCACACACACAAATACATAGCACCAAAATAATGTTAAAAATTATTTTTAATTTCAATCAATCAAAATGTTGCAGCTTTTAGAATCTGTTGCTCAGGACTGCATGTAAGCAACTTAAATGCAAATTATATTGGTAGCGCTTAAGGGAAACAGATTGTGTACATTTGAATACCTTTCCTCTGAAAGCAAATCTAGCTATCAAAAAGGCAAAATAAGTTTACAAAAGTGGTCTATATACATATTTCTAAGTTGTACCCAGATGGCCAGAATCCAAATACTCATGGCTGAAATTCTACATAAATACTGCAAACATTTGTGCATCCATCAGTTTTTACTATCAAGCAATATGGGTCTTTATGATATGGTCCACTTATTGTATACAGGGCAGTGCTGCTGAGATCTCTGCCCAGAGGCAGGAACTTATCTCAAGATACATGCTTTTAGGTCCTTGCACCTATAGGACCTGCCATATCAGGGGGAAAATTAAGACAAAATCTTTACAACAAAATTAATTTCCAAGGGCCGTTCTTTGCAGCCTAAAATGGAGACGCTCCATACAATCCACAGACACAAGACCAGGAGCTGATTGTGGCTCCAATCATGAACTCCGTATTGCCAAATTCAGACTTAAACTGAAGAAAGTAGGGAAAACCACTAGATCATTCTGGTATGACATAAATCAAATCCCTTATAATTACACAGTGGAGGGGACAAAGAGATTCAAGGGATTAGATCAGATAGAGTGCCTGAAGAACTATGGATGGAAGTTTCTAACATTGTATAGGAAGCGATATTCAAAATAGTCCTCAAGAAAAAGAAATGTAAAAAGGCAAAATGGTTGTTTAAGGAGGCCTTACAAATAGCTAGGAAAAGAAAAGAAACAAAAGGCAAAGAAAAGAAGGAAAGATATATCCATTTAAATGAAGTTCCAAGGAACACAGAGAGATAAGAAAGCCTCCCTAAGTGAACAATGCAAAGAAATAGAGGAAAACAAAAGAATGGGAAAGACTAGATATCTCATCAAGATAACTGGAGATACCAGGGAACATTTCATGCAAAGATGGTCACAATAAAGGACAGAAATAGTATGGGTTTAACACAAGCAGAAGATATTAAAGAGGTGTCAGGGATACACAGAAGAAGTACACAAAAAAGATTTTAACAACCCATATAACCACAATGGTGCAATCACTCACCAAGAGCCAGACATCTTGGAGTGCGAGATCAAGTAGACTTTAGGAAATATTACTACTAACAAAGCTAGTAGAGGTGATGGAATTCCAGCTGAACTATTTCCAATTCTAAAAGAGGATGCACCAATACAGAATACTAACACATATATATGGAATTTAGAAAAATGGTAATGATGACCCTGTATGCGAGACAGCAAAAGAGACACAGATGTGTAGAGCGGACTTTTGGACTCTGAGGGAGAGTGTGGGAAGATTTGGAAGAATGGCATTGAAACATGTATACTATCATGTAAGAAACGAATCGCCAGTCTATGTCCAATGCAGGATACAGGATGCTTGGGGCCAGTGCACGGGGATGACCCAGAGAGATGTTATGGGGAGGGAGGTGGGAGGGGGGTTCATGTTTGGGAATGCATGTACACCCGTGGTGGATTCATGTCAATGTATGGCAAAACCAATACAGTATTGTAAAGTAAAATAAAGTAAAAATAAAAATTAAAAAAAAAATAAAAGATGATGTTGTTAAAGTGTTGCACTCAATGTACCAACAAATTTGGAAAACAGCAGTGGCCACAGGAATGGAAAAGGTCAGTTTTCATTCCAATCTCAAAGAAGAGCAATATAAAAGAATGTTCAAAGTACCACACAATTGCACTCATTTCACATTCCAGCAATGTAATGCACAAAATTCTCCAAGCTAGACTTCAACTGGAATCAAGATTGCCGGGAGAAATATCAATAACCTCAGATATGCAGATGACACCACCCTTATGGCAGAAAGTGAAGAGGAGCTAAAAAGCCTCTTGATGAAAGTGAAAGAGGAGAGTGAAAAAGTTGGCTTAAAGGTCAACATTCAGAAAACAAAGATCATGGCATCCGGTCTCATCACTTCATGGGAAATGATGTGGAAACAGTGAAAACACTGTCAGACTTTATTTTTGGGGGCTCCAAAATCACTGCAGATGGTGACTGCAGCCATGAAATTAAAAGACGCTTACTCCTTGGAAGGAAAGTTATGACCAACCTAGATAGTATATTCAAAAGCAGAGACATTACTTTGCCGACTAAGGTCCATCTAGTCAAGGCTATGGTTTTTCCTGTGGTCATGTATGGATGTGAGAGTTGGACTATAAAGAAAGCTGAGGGCAGAAGAATTGATGCGTTTGAACTGTGGTGTTGGAGAAGACTCTTGAGAGTCCCTTGGACTGCAAGGAGATCCAACCAGTCCATTCTGAAGGAGATCAGTCCTGGGATTTCTTTGGAAGGAATGATGCTGAAGCTGAAACTCCAGTACTTTGGACACCTGATGCGAAGAGTTGATTCATTGGAAAAGACTCTGATGCTGGGAGGGATTGGGGGCAGGAGGAGAAGGGGACGACCCAGGATGAAATGGCTGGATGGCATCACGGACAGGATGGACGTAAGTCTGAGTGAATTCCGGGAGTTGGTGATGGACAGGGAGGCCTCGCGTGCTGTGATTCATGGGGTCGCGAAGAGTGGGATACGACTGAGTGACTGAACTGAACTGAACTGAGACTTCAACTTTACATGAACTGAGAACTTCCAGATGTTCAAGCTGGATTTAGAAAAGGCAGAGGAACCAGAGGTCACATTTCCAGCACTCGTTGGATCATAGTAAAAGCAAGAGAATTCCAGAAAAATATCTACTTCTGCTTCATTGACTACCCTAAAGTATTTGACTGTGTGGATCACAACCAACTGTGGAAAATTTTTCAAGAGATGGTAATATCAGACCACCACAGCTGCCTCCTGAGGGACCTGTTTGCAGGTCAAGAAGCAACAGTTAGAACTGGACATGGAACAATGGACTGGTTCCAAATACGGAAAGGAGTATATCAAGGCTGTATATTTTCACCCTTTTCATTTAACTTATATGCAGAGTACATCATGCAAAATGCCAGGGTGGATGAAAAACAAGCTAGAATCAAGATTGCCGGGAGAAATGTCAATACCTTCAGATAGGAAGATGACACCATTTTTACGGCAGAGATCAAAGAGGAACTAAAGAGCCTCTTGATGAAAGTGAAAGAGGAGAGTGAAAAAGCTGACTTAACACTCAACATTCAAAAAACAAAGATCACAGCATCCGGTCCCATCACTTCATGGCAAACAGATGGGGAAACAAGGGAAATAGTGAGAGACTTTATTTTCTCAGACTCCAAAATCACTGCATATGGTGACTGCAGCCATAAAATTAAAAGAGGCTTGCTCCTTGGAAGAAAATCTATGGCAAATCTACACAGCATATTAAAAAGCAGAGACATTAATTTGCCTACAAAAGTCTGTCTAGTCAAAGCTATGGTTTTTCCATTACTCATGTATGGATGTGTATGTTGGACCATAATGAAGGCTGAGCACTGAAGAATTGATGCTTTGAATTATGGTGTTGGAGAAGCCTCTTCAGAGTCCCTTGGACTGCAAGGAGATCAAACTAGTCGATTCCAAAGAAAATCAATCCTCACTGTTCATTGGAAGGACTGATGCTGAAGCTGAAGCTCCAATACTTTGGCCACCTGATGTGAAGAGCTGACTCATAAGAAAAGACCCTGATGTTGAAAAAGAATGAAGTAAGGAGAAGGAGACGACAGAGGATGAGATGGTGGATGGCATCACTGACTCAATGGACATGAGCTGAGCAAGCTCTGGGAGATGGTAAAGGACAGGGAAGCCTGGCATGCTGCACTCCATGGGGTCACAAAGAGGTAGACATGATTGAGTGAACAACAACAGAAGAAACAAGAAAATGTATACTCTATAACCATGGATGGTATTTTACTTAAAAAAGAATAGCAAGCATTATACATAAATTGTATTAAAACTGGAACACAGATTTATGGATTAGAATTTATGTTATTAAAAAAAAGAGGAAGAGGGAAAGAGAGAGAGTAGAAGATGGAGAAAGAAGGATCTATCTGACAGACGATGTTTTACAGAATTTTTAATTGTTACAGGGTTATAATTTCAAGCTAAACTTGATCTTTTACCTAGAGAGTTCACTTATCATTGGTCAAGCATGACATGTTTTAAAGAAAAAAATTTGTCTGGGTTTAACTTAATACTCAAAAGACTTAGTCATTCTTATCAGTATTACTTGTATATCTTCAAATCCCAAATTATTTGTAAAGCAAAGAAAAAATACAGCTATTTACTCATGCATTTTCCTTTTATCTTCTGTTTCTACTTATCTGCCAACAATGACATCTGATAAGCTTCTGAAACTCTTTCATTAAATAAAACATCTGAAATATTTTTAAAGTGCTTATAAACTATAAAGTATGTAAAATCTTTTGCTTTCCTTCTAACTCTCATTGTTTTAAAGTTTCCCAATTTGTTTTAGTTTTGTAAGATCCTGTTGGGCTACTATAGCATTACAGTCCTATAATTCACAAAGTCTAAGTTTCACAAAATCATTTTGTCTTGTAATCAATTCATTGAGTTATGGTTTTCATAAAATAAAGTCCATAGATTTTAAGTGTACAGATCCATGTGTATTGACAAATATATGCCTTTATTTAACTACCACCTCAATCCAGATACAGAAACTTTCTGTTATCCTCAAAAATTTCTTATTGAAGTCTCTCTCTCTATGCCCCAGCCCAACATGACCACTGATTTTATATTTTTTGTCAAATATTATCTCTGTCTGCTCAGAACTTAGTGTTACCTGGAAAACCTGAAGGGCACATTTTATTGTGTCTCAGGCTTCTTTCACTCAACCAAATTATGTTCTTTGATAAATAAATGTCTTTAGAAATGCAGTATTTTGCTCCTTTGAGTTGTTTGGTGGTATTCATTGTATAAATCCATCTGTTTGCCTGAAGATAATCTTTTGTCAATTTTTAATGATTATGCTTAAAGTTGCTATGAACATTTTTGAACATATATTTTCATTCCTTTGGGGTAAATGCTTAGGAATGGAATTACTGGGTCATTTTTTTAGGTATATACTTAACATTATGAGAAAATGTCAAACTCTTTTTCCAAATTTTTATAATTTTATGCTTTTACCCCATTTACTGTAGCACGCCATGCTCCTCTGTCCATGGGTTTTTCAGGCAGGAATACTGGAGTGAGCTGCCATTTCGTCCTCCAAGGGATCTTCCCGACTCAGAGATTGAACTCACATCTCCTGCAACTCCTCATTAGCAGACAGGTTCTTTACCACTGAGCCACCTGAGAAACCCTTTATACTCTTACATCTTCTAAAATCCTTGGCATTGTTTTAGACTTTCTTGTAATCTGAAGTTGTAGCTCTTTGTAGTCTTAATTTTCATTTTCATTTCCCTAGAAACTAATCATGTCAAGTGTCTTTTCATTGACCGTTTATACATTTTATTTTTTAAAATCTTTTTTTTTTCCCCCAAGCAGTTCTGTATTTTTACTGGATCATCATTTTATTTGTGATCTTCAAGATAACATATCTTTATGTATCTTGATATATTATTCTGGGTATAGGTTTTTATAAGATATTTATATGGCAAATATTATACTATATTACCATAGTGCATGGCTTTTCTTTACTTTTTATTAACAGTATCTTTTGAAAAACAGAGTTGTTAGTTTCCATGAGACCCAGTACATCATACCTGTTTCTTATAATGTTAGTGTTTCTTGTATCCTAAGATTGGTGAGTGTGCACTCAGTCGTGTCCGACTCTTTTTGCAGTCCCGTGGACTGTAGCCTGCCGGTCTCCTCTGTCCATGGAATTTCCCATGAAAGAATATTGGAGTTGTCTCCACTTCCTCCTCCAGGGATCTTCCTGATCCAGGAATCAAATCCAAGTCTCTTCAGCCTCCTACACTGGCAGGTGAATTCTGTACCACTGGCACCACCTGGGAAGACCTATGTCCTAATATATTGCCTTATTTTTTGCCTGATATTTCCATAATATATATTTAGCAATATAATAAATTTGAACTTAACTTTTTCAGTGATATGAGATACTGGTCCATCTTTCCTCTTTTTTTTTGTTTTTAACTTATGTTGGATATTCAGGTTGCTTATTACCACTTGATGGAAAATTTAATCTCTCCCTGTTAAATTAGCTTAGCACTTTTGTTTTAAAAAATTAACAACATATGTGAGTTTATTCTGGATCCCCTTCTATTCCACTAGTTGATTTGTCAGTCCTCTCACCACTGCTGCCGCTGCTGCTGCTGCTGCTAAGTTGTTTCAGTCGTGTCCGACTCTGTGTGACCCCATAGACGGCAGCTCACCAGGCTTCCCTGTCCCTGGGATTCTCCAGGCAAGAACACTGGAGTGGGTTGCCATTTCCTTCTCCAGTGCATGAAAGTGAAAAGTGAAAGTGAAGTCGGTCAGTCGTGTCTGACTCTTAGCAATTCCATGGACTGCAGCCTACCAGGCTCCTCCATCCATGGATTTTCACCACTAGTGTGTGCTAAGTCCCTTCAATCATGTCTGACTCTTTGCAAACCTATGGACTATAGCCCTCTAGGTTCTCTTTCCATGGGATTCTCCAGGCAAGAATAGTACACTCTACCTTTATAGAAAGTCTCAAATCCCAGTAGAAAAATTCAACTATATTTTTTTCAAAAATTTTCAGCTATCCTGTTCATATATGTTTTAGAACCAGTTTGTCAACTTCTAGAAAAGAAAAGCCTTGCTGAGAACTTTGGGACATGGAAGGAAACAAATCTGTCCCTTGAGCAGTCTAGCTAAAAAATTTAAAGAGGTTCAATTGTGCAGGTTCAGTTCATTAATAGATATATAGATATATATACACACACACACACATATACACACACACACACACATATATACACACACACACATATATACACACACACACACATACACACACACACACACACACATATATACACATGCATATATATATATATACACACAAACACATACATATATATATAATCAAACAGATGTCACTACTCTCATTGTGCCTTTTCATTGAAACTTGTCAGAAATAAATTGTGTCTCTGGAATTTCTCTAAGTCAAATGTCTCTTTAACCTTTTGGTTGCTCTGATCTCTTTTGCGCCCTATGAATTTTCTCCCTCTTTTGATCCCACACATTCATTCTTGTTTCATCTTTATTCTAAAAAATGAATACCTTATTTTTGGGTTTACCACTTAAGCCCCATTTTACATTATGATCCCTGTTCTAGCTCCATGATATTTTCTAATATGATTGATTATTTACATATTTTATAATAAGCATTACAAAGCTATTTTTGTTTCTGTATCTATTCCAAAATCTATACCTTTATTTCTTTATTGCAAACTGTTTTTACCTAAATATCTTAGTGAATGAATATTTGGAGTCAGGAAAGAATATGATATCTTATTGAAATTCGTGTGCTTATTTTTGAAGCCCCAATGAGCTGAACATTTCTTTTTCACTTTATGCCACGTTCACTCTTCATCTGTTCTGAGTCTCAGTGTACTATTTCATATGAAATATCAAATATTCATAAACAAAAGTAGCATGCTCTTCACAAAATCCTGACAGCACCAGCAACTGAGATGCACAGTATTTTCAATCATATCATTTCCTTTTCTCTTTTTCACCTATATCTTCCCAGCGCTCAGAGAGAAAACCCCATTATCCAAGCAGATCCTCAAGAATTAGTGATATAACACTGCAACCAAATTACACCAATAATCAGTCCCAACTTTATACCTCACTTGGTCTCTCTGTTTGTTTGAGAAACAGATACAAAATATCCAGTAAAGATCATTACAGTTCACTCCTAAACTCTTTCCTTATAAAAACAACATGCAGTTAGTTAGGCATAATTAATTACACATTCATTTTTAAGAATGATGTGGGGTTCTGATTACTCGGGATTTGAAACATTCAGGTTTTTAAAGCAACTAGAACCAATCTAATTGCTACGTATCATTTCACAGATAACAGCACTGAATGAATAGTGGCTCAATAAGCCCAAGCTTTGGAATTTGCTCCACTGTAGTGAGGGCAAATGCTCTCTTCAGACATCTACAGGCATGAGGGTCCAAACTGAACATGGAGCCAATATCCACATGCAGGCAGGTACATGAGAATGAGATTCCAGATCAAACCATGTCTGTCTTCTGAACTACATCTGGCGCTTTCAATTGAACAACTGAGTAAGTTATTTCATTTAAGATTATCTACTTGGGTTTTCTGTTAGTTGTAACTAAAAGCAATCTAATTGACAATAAATGGTAAGTCAAAACACACATGGTATTGCTTAATCATCTCTATCTCCTGTAGGACAAAACGGAACCAGCTTACAAGTGAGACTGAATTTAGCCTCAAGTAAAAGGAACATTTCATGTATGGGAGGACATACATGCATGGGAGAACATTTCATGCATTCCATGCAAGGAATAGCTGAAAACACATTCAATAAATTGGAGAAAGTTTTTGGAAAGACAGTAGAAGATCTCAAATGTCCAATAATGATGAACCTAAGTATGTACATCTGCTTGTTCATTCGTCAATAAATACTAATAGTGGGCCAACCACATGCAGAATTTGTAGTAGGGCCTGGATACTGGGTTGCAAAGAGGCCCTACCTTTCAGAATTCAACATCTAATTTCATTTATTTTAAGAAGCAACATCTTGAAATCTCCCTGGTAGTTCAGTTATTAAGACTTCATGCTCCCAATGGAGGGAGTCTGGGTTCAAACCCTGGTCAGGGAACTAGATCCCACATACTGCAACTAAAGTTACCATGTGCAGCAACTAAAATCCAGCACAACCAAAAGTAAGTAAATACTTTTTTAAAAAAAGGAAGCAGAATCTTTGGGTAGAGTGACAAATGGAAGGTATAATTTAATTGCAAACTGACATTTTAAAAGGTCATTTATGGGCATTTCCTTGATAATTCAAAAGTTTTAATGATCACATTGTAATGTCCATTTCCATGTTGAAATTCATATTAATTAAAATTCTGAATATTATTAGCAATATTATATTAATTTAGAATGTATTTTCAATTTTTTTTAATTTCCAAGCTTGTTGTTTTAATAGTTTCTTTTGAAAAAGGAAATGATACTGCAAACAGAAAAATGTTGCTATGCATAGGAACCTAATATTTTGATGCTTTATGTAATTTCCATATTGCTATGTTAAACTGTATCATTTAACATTGTACAATGGAAATGATATCATGGTGTAATTATATAAACTAGTCGGAAACATGCTAGAGTATGTTTACAATTCAAAAGAACAGTTGGAAAAATACGTGTCTTAGACTGAAAATATTTTTTTTATTTTTAATTGGAGGCAAACTACTTTACAATATCATGATGGTTTTTGCTATACATCAACATGAATCAGCCATAGGTATACATAGGTGCCTCCCTTTTAAACCTCCCTCCCACCTCCAAACCCTTCTAGGTTTTCACAGAGAACTGGCTTTGGGTTCCCTGTGTCGTACAGCAAATTCCCACTGACTTTCTACTTTACATATAGTAATGTATATGCTTCCATGCTACTTTCTCAAATCATCCCACCTTCTCTCTCCTCCACTGTGTCCAAATATCTGCTCTCTGTATCTGCATCCCGGTTGCTGCCCTGTAGATAGGTTCGTCAGTACCATCTTTCTAGATTTCATATATATGTGTTAATACACAATGCTTGTCTTTCTCCTTCTGACTTATTTACTTTGTATAATAGGCTCTAGGTTTGTCCAACTCATTAGAATGGACTCAAATTCATTCCTTTTCATAGCTGAGTAATATTCCATTGTGGTGGACATCTAGATTACTCCCATGCCCTAGCTACTATAAATCATTCTGCAATGAACATTGGGGAACATGTCTTTTGCAATTATGGCTTCCTCAGGGTATATGTCCAGTAGGGGGATTTTTATCTAGCATTATCACTAACATATTGAAAAAATAGCTTTTTTATTAAACATTTTTGTTAACATTAAAACTGAAGGGAAATTATATTAAAAACATTTTTTTAAACATTTGAAAAGACCAGACATATGATAATATATGTAATAGGTACTCTGAATTTTACTTCTATAATTTTAACTTTCATCTACTTTTAATTCCTTTTGCATGGAGTTGACATTAGATTCAAATGCAGTTGTAGGAAAGTGTTATTGTTCAGTCATTAGGTCATGTCCAACTCTTTATGACCCTATGGACTGTAGTCCACCAGTCTCCTCTGTCCTTCAATATCTCCTTCAGTTTGCTGAAGTTCATGCCCATTGAGTTGGTGATCATATCTAACCATCTCATCCTCTGACTCCACTTTCTCCTCCTGCCCTCAATCTTTCCCAGCATCAAGGTCTTTTCCAATGAGAAGCTGGCTCTTTGCACCAGGTGGCCAAAGTACTGAGCTTCAGCATCAGTCTTTCCAGTGCACATTCAGGGCTGATTTCCTTTGGGACTGACAGGTTTGATCTCCTTGCAGTCCAAGGGACTCTCAAGAGTCTTCTCCAATGCTATAATTTGAAAGCATCAATTCTTTGGCACTCAGCCTTCTTTATAGACCAACTCTCACATTCATACATGACTACTGGTAAAAACATAGCTTTGACTCTACAGACCTTTGTCAGCAAAGTGATCTTCCAAGGAGCAAGCATCTTTTAATTTTGTGGCTGAAGTCACCATCCACAGTGATTTTCAAGCCCCCCAAAATAAAATCTGTCACTGCTGCCATGATGTTAGTTTTCTTTGATATTGCATTTCAAGTCAACTTTTTCACTCTCCTCTTTCTCCCTCATCAAGGCACTTTAGTTCCTCTTCACTTTCTGTCAGTAGAGTGGTATCATCTGCATATCTGCATATAGGAAATAACAGAGATCACATATTCCCTCCACTCAGTTTCCCCTGGTGATGGCCTCTTACATAATTATGTTATAATTTTACAACTAATAAACTGACATATAATTCATAGACCTTATTTTGATTTCACTAATTTAAGCTGCACTCCTTCCTGTGTGTTTGTGAGGGTGTTTACATGTGTGTGTTTATTTTCATGTAGTCTCATCATATATGTCCATATTCATGATTACCACCAAAGTCAGGATGCAGAAGTGTTCCAACACAAGAATTATTTGTGCTGTATTATAGTCAGAGCCAGAACCCTCCCCCTCTCCATCAGTCACCTTACTCTGTTCTCCATCTTATACTTTTGTCATTTCAAGAATGTTGTTAAATGGAATCATTTAGTATGTAATATTTTGAAACTTCCCTTCTAAATATTCCCTGGTGGCTCAGATGGTAAAGAATCCACCTGCATTGTGGGAGGCCCAGGTTCAATCCCTGGGTCGGGAAGATCCCCTGGAGAATTAAATGGCAACCTACTCCAGTATTCTTGCCTGGAGAATCCCATGGATAGAGGAGCCTGGTGGGCTACAATCCATGAGGTCACAAAGAGTCATACACGGCTGAGTGACTACAACTTTCACTTACACTTTTTCATTTTGAAACTGGCTTTTTTTCACTTAAATTAATTCTGAGTCATCCAAGCTCTTGCATGTATAAAATGTTCTTTTTTATAAATGATTACTGAGTAGTATTTCATGATTTGAATATGTAGTTCAATATTCACTTATTAAAGGACATTTAAGTTGTTTCCAGGTATAGAGTGGATATATTTTTTTATCTCTCCCGGATAAAATGTACAAGGGTACAATTTCTCAGTTGTTTTGGAGGCACATGACTGCTTTTCTAAGAATCTGTCATACATGTCTCCATAGCGGCTGCACATCATTTACCACCTCCAACCATGTGTGACTTAATCCAGTTTTTCTGCATCCTCACCAACATTTTGTACTACCTTTTTTTTGCTTTGCCTTTGTGAAAGGTGTGTAATCATGTTATTCACTGAAGTTCTAATTGGCATTTTTCAAGTGGTTAATGATGTTGAACCTCTTTTCCTTTCTATCTGCATATTTTCTACATTAAAATATATGTTCATATCTTTTGCTATTTTTAACTGTATCTTTTTTACTGTTGAATTTTTAGAGCTCTTTATATATTCTAGATATAAGGCCATTTTCAGTTATGTGGCTTATGAATATTTTCTCCCAGTCTCTAGTTTTTTCCAATCTCTTCAAATGGTCTTCAAATGGTCTTGTAGGGCAAAAATGTCTATTTTGATAGGTCCAATTTATCTTTTTTTGTTATTTATAATTTTCTTGACATGCTAAATTCTAATGTGGTTGCTCTTGATGTTTCCTATTTATCTTTTTTTCTTGTATGTGTCATAGTTTGATGCCAATTCTAAGAACTAGTCACTTAGCCCCAGGTAGAAGTTTTTCTTTACTTTTTCCAAAAGATTTAGTGTTATCCTTTACATTTAAGTCAATGATTCATTTTGAGTCAATATTTGTATAAAGTGTGATATTCAGGTTAAATGTTTTGATTAGTTTCATGTTGCTTTATCCATGGATATCTAATTTACTATGGCACTAATTACAGAGATAACTGTTTTCCTCTTTCACTGAATTGTGCTTTAGAACCTTTGTTAGATGGTAGGATGAATTGAGACAGTAGCATTGACATATATACACTACTATGTGTAAAATAGATAGCTAGTGGGAAGCTTCTATGTAACACAGAGAGCTCAGCTCAGTGCTCTGTGATGACCTGGAGGGGTGGAATGGAGTGGGTGGGAGGCAGGCTCAGGAGGGAGGGCATATATGCATACTTACGGCTGATTCATGTTGTTGTATGGCAGAAATCAGCACAACATTCTAAAGCAATTATCCTCCAATTAAAAGTAAATTTAAAAAATATTTAGGCTTAAAATTTAGTTGGGCTTATTTGTGAGGTTTTACTTTTTGGCTCTCTTCTCTTCCACTGATTTGTAAATAAAAGGGCATTATTAACAGTATAGAATATTTATTTAAATATTTGTAAAATCTGTTATACAAAGTTTCTTCCATTCCCAAATGTTTAGTATTTCATGACCATTGGCTTCAATATCATATTTGTTTGGTTTTACTGAGAACTGAGATATATCATGTTGCCATTACTATGCATGCAGTTCGCTGTTCCTCAGAAGAATCAAAGAAGTTGGCAAATATATTTGCAGAGTACTATAATTTTAACAACATTGTCATATAAATAGTTGTTACCAAACCATGTAAGTTATATAATTACCAGTTTCCATACCTATGTGCTGAACATTCTCAAAGTGCAGAAAATTCTATCATAGTCCCATCACTAACATGGGTCTTCAGAGAATGGAAGCTGAAAATCAAGGGAGATAGCCAGAGAAGAAAATAAACTAATTATTTCTTACTATTATTTTTGTATTCACACACAAATTTTTGTCAGATTAATTTACTCATAGCTTGTATTTTGTGAAATTAAATTCAAAAGAAGTTGAAAATCTATTCTAATTTTCTTCTTGGAAGTGCATTAGAGCCTGTCTCTTATTAGAGCTCTAATACATTGAATTCTTTTGGAATTCAATGATTACATTCTCTTGGATAAAATTCAAGATTTATATATATGATACTAAATTTCACTTTATACAATATTATATGAGCAATATTACAATGGTGTTCTGGGACACATATGGCTACATTGCCCACATTTCTTTAAATATGACTCATAAAAGCAAAGTTTATATGGGTTTAAAGCTCCTTAACTTTTTTTTTCTGCATTAAATTTTTCTTGTATATTTGATAATTAGAAATAGTTTTAAATTTTGGTGCATATATTTATTGCCATAATTTTATTATCAACTTTTTTTTTGCATTTTACTACTAGAATATGTGAATGTGTCATTTAAGCTCATCACAGAACTTGTAATGAGATGTTTTGGACAATTTTGCTAGATGAAATCAGAGACAGAAAATAGAAAAGAAAGTAAACTTGAAGTTTTTGGTATAGATTATGCTTGGGTAGATATAATAAATCTTCTTGAATACTTTAAGGTTTTCTGATCCCAGAATTAAAAGTTCTCCTAACCTACCTCTTGAGAAATCTGTATGCAGGTCAGGAAGCAACAGTTAGAACTGGACATGGAACAACAGACTGGTTCCAAATAGGAAAGGAGTACGTCAAGGCTGTATATTGTCACCCTGCTTATTTAACTTCTATGCAGAGTACATCATGAGAAACGCTGGACTGGAAGAAACACAGGCTGGAGTCAAGATTGCCGGGAGAAATATCAATAACCTCAGATATGCAGATGACACCACCCTTATGGCAGAAAGTGAAGAGGAACTAAAAAGCATCTTGATGAAAGTGAAAGAGGAGAGTGAAAAAGTTGGCTTAAAGCTCAACATTCAGAAAACGAAGATCATGGCATCTGGTCCCATCACTTCATGGGAAATAGATGGGGAAACAGTGGAAACAGTGTCAGACTTTATTTTTTGGGCTCCAAAATTACTGCAGATGGTGACTGCAGCCATGAAATTAAAACGCACTTACTCCTTGGAAGAAAAGTTATGACCAACTTAGATAGTATATTCAAAAGCAGAGACATTACTTTACCAACTAAGGTCCGTCTAGTCAAGGCTATGGTTTTTTCTGTGGTCATGCATGGATGTGAGAGTTAAGACTGTGAAGAAGGCTGAGTGCCGAAGAATTGATGCTTTTGAACTGTGGTGTTGGAGAAGACTCTTGAGAGTCCCTTGGACTGCAAGGAGATCCAATCAGTCCATTCTAAAGGAGAACAGCCCTGGGATTTCTTTGGAAGGAATGATGCTGAAGCTGAAACTCCAATACTTTGGCCACCTCATGCGAAGAGTTGACTCATTGGAAAAGACTCTGATGCTGGGAGGAATTGGGGGCAGGAGGAGAAGGGGACGACAGAGGATGATGAGATGGCTGCATGGCATCACAGACTCGATAGACGTGAGTCTGAGTGAACTCTGGGAGATGGTAATGGACAGGGAGGCCTGGCGTGCTGTGATTCGTGGGGTCACAAAGAGTCGGACATGACTGAGCGACTGAACTGAACTGAACATTTAGTTGAAGACCTATCACTACCTGATCTCAAGATATACTATAAATCTACAATAATCAAGACAATGTAGTATTAATGAGAGGATCCACACATAGACTAATGGAATAGAATACATCAAAAATAGACTTAAATATAATGTGGTAACATTTTTTCCACTGATAATTTTTGTCTTGATTATACAGTGAAATAATATATTGGACTTTAGGTTAAATAAAATACTAGAATTTATTACTTCAAAAATTTGTAACTTTTTATTTTAAAATAATTGTAACTACATAGGAAGTTTCAGAGACCCCCATGTATTCTTCACTTAGTTTCCTCCAATATTTATATCTTACTGTAGGGTGATATCAAGACCAGGAAATTGACTTTGGTACAGTGTATAAATAGTTCCAAGTCATTGTATAATTTGTGTAGATTTATGTTACCACCACTGCAGTCAAGATGCAGAATTATTTCATCATCACAAGGCTCGCTCTCACACTATACTTCATAGTCACATCTGTCCTCTTACTGCACCATCCCTAAATCCTGGTAATGACTGATTTGTTCTCCATCTCTATAAATTGCCTTTTAGAAATTGTTACAGGAATGGAATCTCACAGTACTTAAACTTTTGAGTTTGGTTGCTTATACTCAGCATGTTTCTCTTGAGATCCATTCAAATGATGATGTGTATCAATACTTCAGTTTTCATTACTGCTAAGTAGTATTTCATGAATGTGAAAGTCACTCGGCTTATTTAACAGTTTGCCTAGAGTAGGACATTTTGATTGTTTTCAGTTTTGGGCAGTTACAAATAAAATTATATGGATAATAACTTACAAGTTTTTGTGTGGATATAACTTCATTTTTCTAGGATAAATGTCCCAAAGAGAGATGGCCAGGGCATTGGTATATGTATGTGTTTTGTTTGTTTGTTTGTTTGTTAAGAAACAACAAAGAGTTTTTAGAATTTCTATACATTACATTCCCAAAACCAATGTATGAGTGATTCAATTTTTCCATTTTTTCCAGAATTTGGTATTGCCACTGTTTTTTGTCTATCTGTTGAAATAGGTATGTATGATGTCTCCCTCTGGTTTTGCTTTACATTTCCAAAATGGAAAGTGATGTCAACCATCTTTTCATGTGCTTATTTGCTATCCTCCTCAATAAAATGTCTCTTTGTGTCCTTTGTTCATTTTTTGACTTGGATTTTTTGTCTGTTTGAGTTTGACTTTTGACTTCTGATATTTCTTTATGTATTTGAGATATAAGTCCCTCACCAGATATGTGATTTATAAATAATTTCACCAAATCTATAGTTTCTCTTATCAGGATATTTTGCAGAACAAAGTTTTGTTTGATTTTTAATAAGGCCCAATGTATCGAGTTATTTAAAGGATCTTCCTTTTGGTACCACGTCTAAAAACTTCTCCAAGCTCCATGGGAGGCAGCACCCCTCCATGCCTGGGCCCTTTAAGGGACAGTACAATCATTGATTCAATATACCTTTTTAAATATGGTGACCCTAATTAAGTGAAACATTGTTTTAAATTGTGTCTGGAAACTTAAGAAAGCATATTGATTTAATAGGAGTCAAGAAACCAAAGGTGTTTGGTTAATCAACATAAGAGGTTTAAGAAGGACAACTGATTTAAACAGGTTAAGGATATTTAAGGAAGCTGATTTAATCAAAGGGCATAATTTATGGGACTGATTTCTTTTTGAGGAACCAATAAACTGTTCTTCATTGTGGCTGTATTAATTCACATTCCAACTGATACCGTAGGAAGGTTTCTTTTTCTCCACATTTTTCTCCATATTCCTTTTTCTCAAACATTTATTATTTGTAGACTTTTATATCAAGGTCATTCTGACCTATGTGAGGTGATGCTTTATTGTAGTTTTGTTTGTAACTGGATAATAAAAGTACTCTAGTGATGATTTCTATAGCAATTATGGCACACTTCATTACAGCTGCTTTACTAGACTATGATCTCCCCAATAACATTATCCATATTTTATTTGTCATTTTATATCTAGTGCCTGCGTGCATGCATGCTAAGTTGCTTCTGTCATGTCCAACTCTGCGACCCTATGGACTGTGGCCCTCTAGGCTCCACCATTCATGAAATTCTCCAGGCAAGAATACTGGAGTGAGTTGCCATTTCCTCCTCCAGGGGATCTTCCCAGGCTTTATGTCTGCTGCACTGTCAGATGGGTTCTTTTTGTTTGTTTGTTTCTTAGTTTATTTTTAATTGAAGGATAATTACAATATTGTGTTGATTTCTGCCATACATTAACAAGAATCAGCCATAGGTGTACATATGTCCCCTCCCTCTTGAGCTTCCTTCCCACCCTTCCCATGGACTTATTTTTTTAATTCATTAATTTGTTTTAATTGGAGGACAATTACTTTATAATATGATGGTGGTTTTTGCCACACATTGACGTGAAACGGCCACGGGTGCACATGTGTCCCCCATCCACTAGCACCACCTGGGAAGCCCCTAGTGCCTGTCTCTGGACAAACATATGATAACAGTTTATTAAATGAAAGAAGAAAGAGAAAAAAAGAGAATGATTTGGTTTATTAAGTACATTATTGAGTCTTAAAGTCACTTCTTCTTTGGATTTGTCAATTTTATTAGTTTTTCCCAGAGTCCTCAGTTCACTTCAGTTCAATCGCTCAGTCGTGTCCGACTCTTTGCGACCCCATGAATCACAGCACGCCAGGCCTCCCTGTCCATCACCAACTCCTAGAGTTCACTCAATCTCACGTCCATCGAGTCAGTGATGCCATCCTGCCATCTCATCCTCGGTCGTCCCCTTCTCCTCCTGCCCCCAATCCCTCCCAGCATCAGAGTCTTTTCCAATGAGTCAACTCTTCGCATGAGGTGGCCAAAGTATTGGAGTTTCAGCTTCAGCATCATTCCTTCCAAAGAAATCCCAGGGCTGATCTCCTTCAGAATGGACTGCTTGGATCTCCTTGCAGTCCAGGGGACTCTCAAGTGTCTTCTCCAACACCACAGTTCAAAAGCATCAATTCTTCAGTGCTCAGCCTTCTTCACAGTCCAACTCTCACATCCATACATGACCACAGGAAAAACCATAGCCTTGACTAGACGGACCTTTGTTGGCAAAGTAATATCTCTGCTTTTTAATATGCTATCTAGGTTGGTCATAACTTTTCTTCCAAGGAATAAGTGTCTTTTAATTTCATGGGTGCAGTCATCATCTGCAGTGATTTTGGAGCCCAAAAAATAAAGTCAGACACTATTTCCACTGTTTCCTCGTCTATTTCCCATGAAGTGATGGGACCAGATGCCATGATCTTCGTTTTCTGAATGTTGAGCTTTAAGCCAACTTTTTCACTCTCCTCTTTCACTTTCATCAAGAGGCTTTTTAGTTCCTCTTCACTTTCTGCCATAAGGGTGATGTCATCTGCATATCTGAGGTTATTGATATTTCTCCCGGCAATCTTGATTCCAGCTTGTGCTCCTCCCAGCCCAGCGTTTCTCATGATGTACTCTGCGTATTAATTTAAATAAGCAGGGTGACAATATACAGCTTTGATGTATTCCTTTTCCTATTTGGAACCAGTCTTTTGTTCCATGTCCAGTTCTAACTGTTGCTTCCTGACCTGCATATAGGCCTCTTGATAGTAAATTAATATTTATTAATTTGCATACTATATATGTATATAAGTTAACATAATAAGAAATGCTTCAGATAATGTTTTAAAGGTTCTAATTTCTGTGGAACTTATGAATAAGTTGCTTGATTTGGTCCTCCCAAGTCTAAACCGTAATACATACTAGTCCTTGGTTGACCTCTTTTCAGTTCATGAGTAATTGTTTTGGTTCTTATGTGTAATTACATGATGCTTTGCCAATTCTACTAGGCATATGGATGTACAAGGCATAATCGCTTTTGAAGGTGCCTTAATCGTTACCACCTGCTAACACTGTGAATACTAAGGGAATATTGTTACTAGTCCTAGGCCATTGGTCAATTATGCTACAATCTCTGGTCTTATCAATGCTCTGAAATATGATGGATTGCCTTTCTCACATGGGTCATACTTAGGTACCTGGGCACTGACAAATCATAGTACATCATTTTGATAACAAGTACATTTTCATACATCCCACCTTTAGTTCCACTTAGAAGAAAAAATAAGAATAAACATATATTTTGGGGCCATATAAATACACTCTGGAACAAGTTTGCCACACACCTTTGCTTCTTTTCTGTTTTTTTGTTTTGTTTTGTTTTTAATAAGCATTGTTGCCTTGGTGTATTTGGCATAAAGGCTGTTTATGCCAAGGAAACTGGGTTACACTGCAGAAATAATGTGATACTGCTATACTTTATCTTAGGATCTTTGTCAGAGATGGATTAGGCACATCTAGCAGAAAAATTCATGATTTAATATCAAGATGATTTGAGAAGTTAACTAAAACTTCGTTATTAGTAAGTACTGCAGGCTTTCCTGCTTGTACTCTGTATTCTGATTCCAGCACCAGTACTTAAAATGGGATTTTATAACTAAAACCAAGAGTGTGCCTTAAATCATCCTTTTATTGCAGTACCTAATAATAATGCTCATTTTCTTGTTATGGCAAAAAGCTTTTCTAGGTTGAAGCAAAATGCATATGTTTTATTATATTCATAACATGTGTTTTTTTTTTTAAGGATACCAGTGAGAAGCCAAACATTTTCAGGTGCTTTTACCAAGAAAAAAATGGTAAAAAAAAAAAAAAAAAAAAAAAAAAACCCACAAGATATTTCAAACCTATTTTTAAAATGACTGCAGTTGTGAGAAGCCTCTTCTATACAGACACGTCCCCCAAATCACTGTTATGAATTATAACCATTATAGGTCTGTGAAAGAAGAAGGGGAATTGAAATCAATAATTTTTATCCTAAACATTGTTAAAACAATGTTCAGAAGACCACTAGCCACCTACAGAAATGAAGTATATTTGTTTATTTGGGCTCATTCATGATATTTAACTTTGACAATTAATGCCAAAATATGAAAGAAATTTAGGTTTTTGAAGTGGTTTGATTTCACCTGAAGTTAAAAATTTTCCAGTGTAATGACGCTATGAGCTGCATTTTGCTTGGTGTTCTTTCTCTTGTGCAAATGCCCTTCCTTTTAAAGTTCTTTTTTTTTTTCATATAGTGGAGCAAGTACTTCCGACAGCAGAAATCACACATAACTGGCTCAGAGGAAATGATGTAGTTGTATTTAATAAAGGAAACAAGCTCAGTAGAGCTGAAGGCA
>SJYR01004046.1:48136-61686 GCA_006410655.1 Kobus ellipsiprymnus | reverse complement strand
CTTTTGAATATACTATCTAGGTTGGTCATAACTTTTCTTCCAAGGAGTAAGCATCTTTTAATTTCATGGCTGCAGTCACCATCTGCAGTGATTTTGGAGCCCAAAAAATAAGGTTTGACACTGTTTCCACTTTTTCCTCATCTATTCCCTGTCCTTCACTCTCTCTCAAAGTTTGCTCAAACTCATGTCCATTGAGTGATGGCATCCAATCATCTCATCCTCTGTTACCCCCTTCTCCTCTTGCCCTCAATCCCAGCATCTGGGTCTTTTCCAATGAGTCAGCTCACATTAGGTGGCCAAGCTTTTTTCTGTTTATTTGCTATGTTTTTTTAGACTCCACATACAAGTGAAGTTATACAGTGTTTGTATTTCTCTTTTTGACTTATTTCACTCAGCACAATACTCTCTAGGTCCATCCATGTTGGTGCAAATGGAAAGATTTCATTCATTCTATGACTTTTCATATGTATGTCTGGGGGAATTGAGTATAGCAGTACATGCACATGGTCATTTGAAGGAGGTCACCTTTATCTTCATTAACTCCACTACAGTTTCAGTTCAGTCAGTTCAGTCGCTCAGTTGTGTCCGACTCTTTGCGACCCCATGAATCACAGCATGCCAGGCCTCCCTGTTCATCACCAACTCCCAGAGTTCACTCAATCTCATGTCCATCAAGTCAGTGATGCCATCCAGCCATCTCATCCTTTGTCATCCCCTTCTTTTCCTGCCCTCAATCCCTCCCAGCATCAGAGTCTTTTCCAATGAGTCAACTCTTCACATGAGGTGGCCAAAGTACTGGAGTTTCAGCTTTAGCATCATTCCTTCCAAAGAAATCCCAGGGCTGATCTCCTTCAGAATGGACTGGTTGGATCTCCTTGCAGTCCAGGGGACTCTCAAGAGTCTTCTCCAACACCACAGTTCAAAAGCATCAATTCTTCGGTGCTCAGCCTTCTTCACAGTCCAACTCTCACATCCATATATGACCACAGGAAAAACCATAGCCTTGACTAGATGGACCTTAGTCCTCAAAGTAATGTCTCTGCTTTTGAATATGCTATCTAGGTTGGTCATAACTTTTCTTCCAAGGAGTAAGCCACCACAGTTTGGCCCTAGGTAAATAACAGGATGGGAACACAGCTCCACCCATCAACCAAAAATTGGATTAAGATTTACTGAGCATGGCCCTGCCCATTAGAACAAGACTCAATTTCCCCCTAAGTCAGTCTTTCCCATCAGGAAGTTTCCATAAGCCTCTTATTCTTCTCCATCAGAGGGCACACAGACTGCAAACCAAAATCACAGAAAACTAACCAATCTAATCACATGGACCACAGCCTTGTCTAACTCAATGAAACTATGAGCCATGCTGTGTAGAGCCACTCGAGATGGATGGGTCATGTGGGAGTGTTCTGAAAAAATGTGGTCCAGTGAAGAAGGGGCTGCCAAACCATTTCAGTATTCTTGCCTTAAGAACCCCATGAACAGTATGAAAAGGCAAAAAGATAAGACAATGAAAGATGAATTCCTCAGGTCGGTAGGTGCCTAGTATGCCACTGGAGATCAGTGGAGATATAACTCCAGGAAGAATGAAGAGATGGAGCCAAAGCAAAAACAACACCCAGCTGTAGATGTCACTGGTGATGGAAGCAATGTCCAATACTGTAAGGAGCAATACTGCATAGGAACCTGGAATGTTAGGTCCATGAATCAAGGCAAATTGAAAGTGGTCAAATGGGAGATGGTAAGAGTGGAAGTTGACATATTAGAAATCAGCAAGCTAAAATGAACCGGAATGGGTGAATTTAACTAAGATGACCATTATATCTACTACTGTGAGCAAGAATACCTTCGAAGAAATGGTGTAGCCATCATAGCCAAAAAAAGAGTCTGAAATGCAGTACTTGGATGCAATCTCAAAGACGACAGAACGATCTCTGTTCATTTCCAAGCAAACCATTCAACATCAAAGTAATCCAAGTCTATGCCCCAACCAGTAATACTGAAGAAGCTGAAGTTGAATGGTTCAATGAAGACCTACAAGACCTTTTAGAAAAAGCAACCATAAAAGATGTCTTTTTCATTGTAGGGGACTGGAATGCAAAAGTAGGAAGTCAAGAAACACCTGGAATAACAGGAAAATTTGGCCTTGGAATACAGAATGAAGCAGGGCAAAGGCTAATAGAGTTTTACCAAGAGAACCTACTGGTCATAGAAAACACCCTCTTCCAACAACACAAGAGAAGACTCTACACATGGACATCACCAGATGGTCAACACCAAAATCAGATTGATTATATTCTTTTCAGCCAAAGGTCGAGAAGCTCTATACAGTCAGCAAAACAATACCAGGAGCTGAGTTTGGCTCAGTTCATGAAGTCCTTATTGCCAAATTCAAACTTAAATTGAAAAAAGTAGGGAAAACCACTAGACTATTCAGGTATGACCTGAATCAAATTCCTTATGATAATACAGTGGAAGTGAGAAATAGATTTAAGGGACTACATCTGATAGACAGCGTGCCTGATGAACTATGGTCAGAGGTTTGTGACATTGTACAGGAGACAGGGATCAAGATCATCCCCAAGAGAAGAAATGCAAAATAGCAAAATGGCTGCCTGAGGAGGCCTTACCAATAGCTGTGAAAAGAAGACAAGTGAAAAGCAAAGGAGAAAAGGAAACATATACCCATTTGAATGCAGAGTTTCAAAGAATAGCAAGGAGAGGTAAGAAAGCCTTCCTCAGTGATCAGTGAAAGGAAATAGAGGAAAACAACAGAATGGCAAAGACTAGAGATCTTTTCAAGAAAATTAGAGATACCACGGGAACATTTCATGCAAAGATGGGCTCGATAAAGGACAGAAATGGTCTGGACCTAACAGAAGAAGAAGATATTAAGAAGAGGTGGCAAGAATACACAAAGGCACTATACAAAAAAGGATCTTCACAACCCAGATAATCACAATGATGTGATCACTCACCTAGAGCCACACATCTTGGAATGTGAAGTCAAGTGGGCCTTAGGAAGCATCACTATGAACAAAACTAGTGGAGGTGATGGAATTCCAATTGAGCTATTTCAAATCCTAAAAGATGATACTGTGAAAGTGCTGCACTCAATATGCCAGCAAATTTGGAAAACTTAACAGAGGGCACAGGGCTGGAAAATGTCAGTTTTCATTCCAATCCCTAAGAAAGGCAATGCCAAAAATACTCAAACTACCGCACAATTGTACTAATCTCACACGCTAGTGAAGTAATGCTCAAAACTCTCCAAGCCAGGGTTTAACAGTACGTGAACTATAAAATTCTAGATGTTCAAGCTGTTTTAGAAAAGGCAGAGGAACCAGAAATTCAAATCGCCAACATCCACTGGATCATCGATAAAGCAAGGGAGTTCCAGAAAAAACATCTATTTCTAATTTATTGACTGTGCCAAAGCGTTTAACTGTGTGGATCACAATAAACTGTGGGAAATTCTGAATGAAATGGGAATACCAGACCACCTGACCTGCCTCTGGAGAAATCTGTATGCAAGTTAGAAAGCAACAATTAAAGCTGGACATGGAACAACAGACTGGTTCCAAATAGGAAAAAGAGTATGTCAAGGCTGTATATTGTCACCCTGCTTATTTAACTTATATGCAGAGTACATCATGAGAAACACTGGGCTGGAAGAAGCACAAGCTGGAATAAAGATTTCTGGGTGAAATATCAATAACTTCAGATATGCAGATGACACCACCCTTACAGTAGAAAGTGAAGAAGAACTAAAGAACCTCTTGATGAAAGTGAAAGAGGAGAGTGAAAATGTTGGCTTAAAACTCAACATTCAGAAAACTAAGATCATGGCATCCAGTCCCATCACTTCATGGCAAATAGATGGGGAAACACTGGAAACAGTGACAGACTTTATTTTGGGCTGGGGGCTCCAAAATCCCTGCAGATGGTGAATGCAGCCATGAAATTAAAATATGCTTACTCCTTGGAAAAATAGTTATGACCAACCTAGACAGCATATTAAAAAGCAGAGACATTACTTTATCAACAAAGGTCCATCTAGTCAAGGCTATGGTTTTTCCTGTAGTCATGTATGGATGTGAGAGTTGGACTATAAAGAAAGCTGAGCACTGAAGAATTGATGCTTTTGAACTGTGGTGTGGGAGAAGACTCTTGAGAGTCCCTTGGACTGCAACGAGATCCAACCAGTCCATCCTAAAGGAGATCAGTCCTGAGTGTTCATTGGAAGAACTGGTGTTGAAGCTGAAACTCCAACACTTCAGCCACCTGATGTATAGAGCTGACTCATTTGAAAAGACCCTGATGCTGGGAAAGATTGAAGGCAGGAGGTGAAGGGGATGACAGAGGATGATCTGGTTGGATGGTATCACCAACTCAATGGACCTGAGTTTGGGTAAACTCTGGGAGCTGGTGATGGACAGGGAGGCTTGGCATGCTGCAGTCCATGGGGTCGCAAAGAGTCAGATACAACTGAGCAACTGAACTGAACTGATTCATATGTATACTAATAGACATACATACACCACTAATATATATACCACATACCACATCTTTACCTATTTGTCTATCAGTGGGCAGTTAATTTGCCTCCCCATCTTGGCTATTGTAAATAATGCTGGAATGAACATAGATGTGGTGCATATATATTTTTCATTGTTGCTTTTGTTTTCCTTTGATAAATACTCAAGTGGCAAATTGCTTTGTCATATGGTAATTCTATTTTTCATTTAAAGGAAACTCCACTTTGTTTTCCATAGTGTTGAATTTATTTAACTAAGGAAAACACTATTGAAAATGATGCAGCAAAGATTTTAACTGGAAAAGTAAAAATATAATTTACAGAAATTATATTTCTTTCAAGAAAGACTTGAAAAGAAACAGATTGACCATTCTTCTAGTTGGCCAAGACTTTTTTTTTAACTTTGAAGATATTTACATTTATTTTTACTTCCAACACTACCAATCATGGATATGAGTGACTTGCATCACCATCAGGAAAACATAGCAATACCAAGTGACTATTATATCCAACGGAGGCCTCAGTCTTTGGTCACAGTGTTAAGAGTTCCCAGATTTGGTCCCTTCAGAAGGCTGTCTTATTTCAATTCTGATAGCACAAAGGGTTAGCACAGAACATCTTATACATTTCATTTGTTGTCGTTGTTTAGTCAGTAAATCATGTCCAGTTCTTTGCGACCTCCTAGACTGTAACCCACCAGACTCCTCTGTCCATGAGATTCTCCAGGCAAGAATACTGGAGTGGGTTGCCATGCCCTTATCCAGGGGATCTTCCCGACTCCAGGACTGAACCTGTCTCTCATGTATCCTGCATGTTCTTTACCACTAGCATCACCTGGGAAGCCCCATATATTGCATATAGGCATGTATAATTTTATTATTACTTTGGAAATATTTTGGCATTATCTAACTAAGTCAGAGTTGCTCAACCACCTAAATTCATTTCTAGATTAATCCAATGAAATGTTTTGTATATCTGTCCCAGGAACAGGGCCAGCATCACGGGTGTACAAACTGTGCAGACACATTGTGCTCTGTGCTTGTAGGGGCTCAACATTTTGTTTTATTGTCAAAACAATCTGTCATCATTGTGTAATTCTTTAATGTATTTTGGACAAGGGGCTCTGCACTTTTATTTTGCACTGGGTCCCCTAAATTTGGCAGATAGTCCTAGGAGATGTACACAAAATGCAAAAAATATTGTATATTGTAGTAAAATTCTCTAAACAATCAAGACGTTTATCACTGTAAAGTGAATTTTTGTACTCTGTGTCTGTCGTTTTTACATATGAGAGAAAGACAGAAACTGAGACAAAGACACAACACACCACACATGCACATAACTATGCACACACACACACACAACTTGATTTTAGCCAGTAGATTGTGATATCATTAGTGATGTGATACTAGGCACTCATAATTGCTTGAAAGGTGTTTGTGTGGTAGAGTTTTCTTTCTTGAATTTCACACTTCTCCATGGAAGCACATATATTTAAAAGCTCACTAGTATTAGAAAAAAGAATCAGAGTTGCCTCAGCCAAAATTCAGTCCAGCTGACTGTGACTTGGATATCCAGATGACTTGTAGAGAAAAGGAAATAAATGAAAAAAGGGGACCTTAAGCCAAAGCAGAAAAGTAGAGCATCTCATAGAACCAACTTCTATGCACCGTTTATCCAATTTGCCTGTCTGCCTCATTCTTGTCTACTGGCTCCCACCTTACCTGTTGGGGCAAGCTCCATCACCACTTAACTATATCCTAACATTTTATACTGATATACTGGTATTCCAACAGTAAAATCAATAAAACGCTTTCTCTCTTAAGTAATTTATAACATGATTTTGAACGGCAAACTTTTGTGTCCAAAGGTTTTATGAGTAAGAGTGAATAATGGAGACTCCAATATTGCTAGTTGATTTAGAAATCAGAGCTCTGCTACTTAACATGAACATTAATTCTGCAATTTTCATCTTCTGTAAAATACTGTTTCCATATCTCTGAACTGAGTACAGTAAAACTCTCTTCATAAGTTTGTTCAAGATAAGAGTTTATTTCATTAAACTTTAAAGAAATACATATACAAATACAGTGAGGATCTGCATGGATTTTCTGGCTGTGGACATAGATGTAGATTGTATGTGAGTAATTCAAGCGTATGGAATACAAGAGTATGATGTGGGATGAGGATTTCACCACAGATTTCCTGACTTAGATATTATAGGTTTGGGGTTGTATGAACATAAAGACTTTGTCTTAAAAGAATATCTCATGAAGAATCAGATCCTCTACTTTTTAACCAGTTGTCAATTCTAAAATCAATGAGTAGAATTTTTGCCATCCCCACATACACCTTAGCATAACAACTGCTTTTTAGTTCTTGTCTTTACTTTTCTTATAAACGAGTACTTCAAGTACCTGAGGAAGAGTTCTGTTTTAGAGAATTCAGTCACCTTACAAATGAGTGTTATTTTGAGGGAAAAATCAGTAATGCAGCAGCCATTCAACACTAAAAATGTAACTAACACTCTTAAAGAAAAGGCCAAAGCCAAAACAAAGAAACAAGAATAAAGAAGCAAGTAAAAACTACTCTAACTTTTTGTGCTAAGTACCAGTATTATTAATTTGTACATAATATTGTTATTTTTCCAACTTAATTATGTGATTATTCCAGCTTAAACAGTCTAGTCTATTTTACTGATATTGGCCTTCAGCAGAAAAATTTTGCCAATACATTCCCATCTGCAGGTACATATGCTTTAAGATTTCTTTCTTTCAGGTGACAGAAAGTTAATATATGCTACTTTAAAAAATGCCTTAATTTTCTTTCATTTTTACTGAAGACAGGCAGATAAACACCTATAGGCAAATCTCTACCTGCAGGCATGAGTATGCTTTAAGAGAAATTCTCCTAAGTTATGCAAGATGCTTTTAGGAGGAATTCTTTAGAGTGTTAGCTAATTACAACCCTGCTCTGAAAAAATGTTTACTTTGAATATTCTTGGAGCTTTTCCAGTATTGCAGTCTGTATTGCAGTCTGTTTGCTCACACTTTCAGGAGATAAAAGAAATAAATACAACATTAAAAAAAAACCTTATTTTAAGATTTTTATTAAAACAGTATCCTTACTCTTGGTTTAAAATCTCAACTGGTGGTTTGTGTAAATATGAAGCATTAATTCTCAACACAATCTGTTCAAACTAATAATTGAATTAAAAGTAACTACATGCCATTTATTTCAGCAACTAAAAAAATTGCTATTGCAGTTGTATTTGTACTAAAAATAGAATAGCTTATTTTGATTCTTCTATGGAAAATCACAGAAATCACAAGAAGATACTCTCTCATCATTAGATTAATATAATTGTTTTTATCAAAACTCTATTATATAATTCAAACATATAAAATAGTAGAAAATCTAAAGGTAGGCTAAAACATGTATTTACATTTAAGATTATAATTGTGTTTGATTCCTCAATTAGTTTAGAGAGAAATCTAAGAAATTTAGTTTATAAGTATTTCATTATCAATAAATATGATTCCATTCAGCATTAAAACATAACTCTGATCCACATTCTCTGAATCCTAATCTCAGTCTGATTTACAATGGATAAAAATGTATGGATTTATTTATGATGGATTAAAATATACAAATATTTTACTTATTTTTTCACTCAACCATCATTCCTAATTTTTGACAATTTCATTTGGCTCAATTTATCATTTGTAATGCAACATTCTTGGTACAAAAAAGCTATTTGCATCAAGAGTCAGAACATTCTAATACTCTCTAAATGCATTATTTTTGACTTAGAATGTTATTGCAATCTTCAAAAGTAATGCTTTCAAATATTTTATAACTAATTAACATATTTAGTAGTGTTGTCAGCCTCAGTCAGGAAACTTAGCTAGCTCAGAAAGTACATCCCATCACTAGTGTATGCCCTCAGGAAAATTATTTCCTCTTATTGAAGCAAACCATTAATAGATGTTGAATTTTTATTCATCTATAATACCCCAATAACATTAGAAGCATTTAACTATGGCTGGGAAACACAAAGTGTGATGTCTTATTATATTTGGGCTACTATAGCAAAATACCATAGCTGGGTCCTTTGCAAACTAAAAGTAATTTATTGCTCACAGTTCTGAAAGCTGGAAATCTAAGATCAGGATACTAGCATTGTTGAGTGCAGGTCACAGACTTCTGAGTCACAGAGTTCTCATTGTATGTTCACATGGCAGAAGAGGTTAGGAATCTCTCTGGAGCATCTTTTATAAGGCACTAATGCCATTTATCCACCCCACTCCAGTACTCTTGCCTGGAAAATCCCATGGATGGAGGAGCCTGGTAGGCTGCAGTCCATGGTGTTGCTAAGAGTCAGACACGACTGAGCAACTTCACTTTCACTTTTCACTTTCATGCATTGGAGAAGGAAATGGCAACCTACTCCTGTGTTCTTGCCTGGAGAATCCCAGGGACGGGGGAGCCTGGTGGGCTGCTGTCTATGGGGTCACACAGAGTCAGACACAACTGATGCAACTTAGCAGCAGAAGCAGCAACAATACCATTCATCAGTGACTTAAGTGTCTCCTGAAAGCCCCATATTTTAACAACCCCACCTTAGAAAGTTAGGATTTCAACATATGACTTTTGGGGAGACCCAAACATTCAGACCATAGCAATGATATAAATTGCAGGTGTAAGAGGTTACAAAAGCCTAAGGATTGAAAGAATCCCTAAGATCTCTAACCAATTTGTACTAAGTGACCTTAAAGTTGGAGAAGGCAATGGCAACCCACTCTAGTACTCTTGCCTGGAAAATCCCATGGACAGAGGAGCCTAGTGGGCTGCAGTCCATGGGGTCATGAAGAGTCAGACATGACTGAGCGACTTCACTTTCACTTTTCACTTTCATGCATTGGAGAAGGAAATGGCAACCCACTCCAGTGTTCTTGCCTGGAGAATCCCAGGGACGGTGGAGCTTGGTGGGCTGCCGTCTGTGGGGTCTCACAAAGTCAGACACAACTGAAGTGACTTAGCAGCAGCAGCAACAGCAGACCTTAAAGTAAAATACCCCTCAATAAGTCTCTCAGAATACTAATGCTAAATTGTAAGAATTTTTTAAGGGGAGATTAGGTGAGATGTGCTGGGTGGTATCATAAGTACTCAGCCATTTATGAATGTAAATAGGAGACCCCAGATAAGGACACTCTGACCATCTGCTACCTGGATAGAGAAGTGAGGACGTCCCCATCACCCCAGTGATGGAGATATTTGAAAGGGAGAAAATGACAATCGTTTGAGATTTGTCCATTATCAATTCCACTTACATCCTCTGGTCAGAAAATTGTTTGATCTGATTTCCATTATGCTAGTATTTCTGGATAAACATTCTTTCTTGTTCTACCTCAGAACAACTCCCACATTCACTGAACTCCCAAATACCAAGTTCCTAGATGTTTTATTGGACAAGACAGCAAAGGCTACTAATTACCCTTCATGTTAACTTATAAATATGCTTAGAACTGATGGGCAGAAAAATATAAAAATCTATGTGCTAAAGAAAAAGGGGTAACATTTTTAATATTTCCAGGGAACCTACCATATATTAGGTAGGATGGGGAAAATAAACATGCAAATAATATTTTCAACACAGATGGTACAGGAAAAACTATACTCATTGGAAAGTTCCATTTAAATTATAGATACTATATAACACACAAAGTTCAAGAGGTTTGGGAACACATAAACCCCTGCCTCCTTTTTTAAGAAATTCCCCAGATGATTTTTTTTCCAGTTAGTATCATCATAAATTTCCAAAGAACATTTAGGAATTAATGTCCTACATGGTTTGCAAAGTGATTTTCCTAACAAGGGCATTTGAATTATTTTACTACACTCCTAAAGATTCTTCAGTGGTTCCCTATGGGCTTCAGAATAATATAAAATTTATATAGTGTGACTTTTTTTGTGTTTAAATGAAGGTCCTGTACATGCACTTACTTTCCTAAGTTAACACACCATATTTTGACCACAGCTCCAGTCATCTGAGACAGTTTTCTTCTTTCTCAAATGTATTGCCTTACCTCCATCTCCATAAATTTATGAACAGTTTCTGCTCAAAGAATTATCAAAATAGTGTTAAAGATTTCCAGTTTCCAGTCAGACATGTAGAGCTTGGAAGGCATCACTCCAGTCGTCACAGAAAGAAAAAAGTTGAGAAAATTGGAAAATAACAACTGCTAGATCCATTGGAGAACTTGGTCACAGGGCAAATGCCCTGCTTCCCAAACCAGAGACAGACAGGTAGTTACAAGGAAACTCACAGCTTAAATGGAACAGAAGGCCAGAAGTGGAAGCCCACATTTGAAATCATACAGAATGAAGTATTCAAGGAAATCAGTATTAAAGGAAGACTTTAAATGGTATCAATTTCTCTGAGTTCAGATTGGACTAACTTTATAGTTTAAAACTCCAAGGAGACCCATTCTCTGGGGAGCTTGCAGACTTCCATCAGTTCATTTTCCAGGCTATCTATCTGGTTCTCATTGTGAAGATTGGAAAAACTCCCTTCACACTTCCAGCAGAAGTGGGGGAAAAGAGAAACATTTTAAAATACACCCAGAGTTCTCTGTTCCCTTTCATAACACTTTCCCTCAAAGGAACTAACAAACTGGGATTTTAACAAAACCTAACTTACATGGAGAGACATCAGAGATCAAATTGCCAACATCCACTGGATCATCAAAAAAGGAAGAGAGTTCCAGAAAAAACATCTATTTCTGCTTTATTGACTATGCCAAAGCCTTTGACTGTGTGGATCACAAGAAACTGTGGAAAACTCTGAGAAAGATGGGAATACCAGACCACCTGACCTGCCTCTTGAGAAAGCTATATGCAGGTCAGGAAGCAACAGTTAGAACTGGACGTGGAATAACAGACTGGTTCCAAATAGGAAAAGGAGTACGTCAAGGCTATATATTGTCACCCTGCTTATTTAACTTCTATGCAGAGTACATCATGAGAAACGCTTGGCTGGAAGAAGCACAAGCTGGAATCAAGATTGCCGGGAGAAATATCAATAACCTCAGATATGCAGATGACACCACCCTTATGACAGAAAGTGAAGAGGAACTAAAGAGCCTCTTGATGAAAGTGAAAGAGGAGAGTGAAAAAGTTGGCTTAAAGCTCAACACTCAGAAAATGAAGATCATGACATCTGGTTCCATCACTTCATGGGAAATAGATGGGAAACAGTGGAAACAGTGTCAGACTTTATTTTTTGGGGGTTCCAAAATCACTGGAGATGGTGGTAATTGCAGCCAGGAAATTAAAAGATGCTTGCTCCTTGGAAGGAAAGTTATGACCAACATAGATAGCATATTCAAAAGCAGAGATGTTACTTTGCCAACAAAGATCCATCTAGTCAAGGCTATGGTTTTTCCAGTGGTCATGAATGGATGTGAGAGTTAGGCTATAAAGAAAGCTGAGTGCCAAAGAATTGATGCTTTTGAACTGTGGTGTTGGAGAAGACTCTTGAGGGTCCCTTGGACTGCAAGGAGATCTAACCAGTCCATCCTAAGGAGATCAGTCCTAAATGTTCATTGGAAGGACTGATGCTAAAGCTGAAACTCCAATACTTTGGCCACCTCATGCGAATAGTTGACTCAATGGAAAAGATCTTGATGCTGGGAGGGATTGGGGGCAGGAGGAGAAGGGGACGACCAAGGATGAGATGGCTGGATGGCATCACCGACTCGATGGACATGAGATTGAGTGAACTCCAGGAGTTTGTAATGGACAGGGAGGCCTGATGTGATTCATGGGGTCAAAAAGAGTCAGACACGACTGAGCGATTGAACTGAACTGAACTTACATGGGACTACCCAACTCAAATGTACTGAAGATTAAGGTCTGGGCTTTCCTGGAGGCTCAGTGACAAAGAATCCACCTGCCAATGCGGTTGGAAGACGAAGGTTGGATCCCTGGTCCAGGAAGATCCCATAAACAACAGAGCAACTAAGCCCATGTGCCACTATTAAGCCTGTGCTCTGGAGCCTGGGGGCCACAACTACTGAGCCATGTGCTGCAACTATTGAAGCCTGAGAGCCCTAAAGCCTGTGCTCCATAACAACAGAAGACACTGCAATGAGAAGCCCACACACAGCAATAAGAATAGCCCAGGCTCATGACATCTAGAGGGAAGGTGCAATGAAGCCCCAACACAGCCAAAACAAAAACAAATAAATTAATAAAATTATAAAATAAAAAAAAGACTAAGCCTTATTCACAGGATTAGAGAGAACCTTGTCTATCTGCTCCCCCCTCACATTTAACTACCACAAGTTTTCTGTATAATAAAAGGAACAAAACCTAAAAGAAATTCCAGCCTCAAATCTTATTTAAAGCATATTTAAGGAAATGGAGAACACTAGAGAAAATTTTAGCATTTGAGACCAGCGCTATAGCAAACAGTTCAGTTCAGTCGCTCAGTTGTGTCCGACTATTTGTGACCCCATGAGTTGCACCACACCAGGCCTCCCTGTCCATCACCAACTCCCAGAGTTTATGCAAACTCATGTCCATTGAATCAGTGATGCCATCCAGCCATCTCATCCTCTGTCGTCCCCTTCTCCTCCTGCCCCCAGTCCCTCCCAGCATCAGGGTCTTTTCCAATGAGTCAACTCTTTGCTTGAGGTGGCCAAAGTATTGGAGTTTCAGATTTAGCATCATTCCTTCCAAAGAAATCCCAGGGCTGATCTCCTTCAGAATGGACTGGTTGGATCTCCTTACAGTCCAAGGGACTCTCAAGAGTCTTCTCCAACACCACAGTTCATAAGCATCAATTCTTTGGTGCTCAGCCTTCTTCACAGTCCAACTCTCACATCCATACATGACTACTGGAAAAACCATAGCCTTGACTAGATGGATCTTTGTTAGCAAAGTAATATCTCTGCTTTTCAATATACTATCTAGGTTGGTCATAACTTTCCTTCCAAGGAGTAAGCGT
>SJYR01004046.1:0-47374 GCA_006410655.1 Kobus ellipsiprymnus | reverse complement strand
AAAATTAAAAGCTTCTGCACAACAAAGGAAAATATAAGCAAAGTGAAAAGACAGCCTTCTGAATGGGAGAAAATAATAGCAAATGAAGCAACTGACAAACAACTAATCTCAAAAATATACAAGCAACTTTTGCAGCTCAATTCCAGAAAAATAAACGACCCAATCAAAAAATGGGCCAAAGACCTAAATAGACATTTCTCCAAAGAAGACATACGGATGGCTAACAAACACATGAAAAGATGCTCAACATCACTCATTATCAGAGAAATGCAAATCAAAACCACAATGAGGTACCACTTCACACCAGTCAGAATGGCTGTGATCCAGAAGTCTGCAAGCAATAAATGCTGGAGAGGGTGTGGAGAAAAGGGAGCCCTCCTACACTGTTGGTGGGAATGCAAACTAGTACAGCCACTATGGAGAACAGTGTGGAGATTCCTTTAAAAATTGCAAATTGAGTGCAGCACTTTCACAGCATCATCTTTCAGGATTTGAAATAGCTCCACTGGCATTCCATCACCTCCACTAGCTTTGTTCGTAGTGATGCTTTCTAAGGCCCACTTGACTTCACATTCCAAGATGTCTAGCTCTAGGTGAGTGATCACATCGTCGTGATTATCTGGGTCGTGAGTAAATAGTAACCACAGCCTAATTTCTAGCCAGATAAACGTACAACCTCACAGTAAAGGCTTATCTATCTTGATATTTTTTTTTTACCTGATATGTGTCTGGTTTTCAACAAAAATTATAAGTCATGATAAAATGCAGTAATCAAAGTCTAAAGAGACAAACTAAGCATCCAAACCCAGACTCAGATCCCAGAGTAATTTGGAATTATCAGATGGAGAATTTAAAATAACTGTTGATTCATATTCTAATAGCTCTAAAGGATTAAGTGGATAATATGCAAGAATAGAAGGGTGGTCTAAGCAGAAGGATGGAAATATAAAAAGAAAAGTAGATACTAGAAATAAAAAACACTGCAATAGAAATGAAGAATGCCTTTGTTGAGTAAATAGTAACACTGAACATGGCAGAAGAAAGAATCAGTGAGCTTTAAGATACGTTACTTGACACTTCCAAAACTGAAATGCAAAGAGCCAAAAATGAAAGATATATAATTTAATATTGAAGAACTGTGAGAAAATTACATAAAGGGTAACATATGGAAGATAAGAATACCTGAAAAAGAGGAGAGACAGGAATGTAATAGACATCAAACCACAGAATTAGGAATCTCAACACTAAGAAGCATAGCTACCATAATATCTGCAGCTAGGAATATATTTAAACACAGCTAGGCAAAAAAATCAAAGACAAAGAGAATTTTTTTTTTTTTTTGCTATGGTAGCCAAAGTCTTTAATAGAAGTGCACTAGGGAAATGCCTGTCCACCCTCCACCCCAGAAATAGACTGGTGATGAAGGTCTGTTGTCAGCAGAAGAGTCTGGGATCCCTCCTTCTGTCAGCCTTGACTCTTGGTAAGGAGGCAAAGAAGAATCTGAGGTCTTACCCACTGCAGGAGAATTAATTGAAGATAAGAAGAGAACAGAGAGGATAACTCGAGAGAGAAGTGAGTCAGGCCAAGGAAGGCAAGGACCCCAGAGGTCTGGGGTGTAGAGTTTTTAAGGCAAAGTTTTTGAGTAATTCAGAAGATCACTGATTGACAGTCTTACTTGACAGCAGCAGGTTTTATAAGGAGGTTCCACTGCACATGTCCCTTCCATAATTCCTTCTGTGATAATTAGATATATGCATTCATAGACTATGAATATTTAATAAGCCCAACGGCCGCCACAGGTTATATGAGTACATAAGGTGTGCCTGGAGTGTGCACGGAATGTGCGAGTGGGCTATGTGTGCGGTGTGCACATGTGCTAGAGTAAGGTAAAACCTGCTAGTGGGCCAGTGTGGGATTTTTCCTCACCTGACTGTTTTGGAGTACAGATGCCAACTCTTTGGGGTATGGTTAGTAAATAGCTTAGGGGGATGAGGCGGTTATTGGACTTTGAGTCTTCGGGGTCCCTTTTTGTAATTTCCTGACTAAAAGATCAGAAGTCGTCAGCCGCAGTTATACCTTGGGCCGCAGCTGTTGGCTCCTAGCGAGGAAAGCTCTTGAGGTACAGCTGGAAGAACTTGCTTTCCTGCGTGACACACTCCAAGCATTACTTTTCAAGGTACTCAGGGTTAAAAATCCCATCTTGAAGTCATTTTCACCTCAGGTGCTCCCTCCATTCCCAGAAAGAGCTGCTTGACCATCTCGGAAGCGTTTGTGTCCTCAAAGGTGCAGTGATTCTGAAGGACTTGAGCTTGAAGCGGGCCAGCTCGGGTACCACCAGCTCTGGAACCATTTACTAGACCTGCACTGAACTTGCAATCACAACCATGGAAGCCGGTTCCCTTGATGCCTGGGCCTTGTAGATGGTGCGATGACCCCACTTCCTGCTCTCCAGGCACGGCCAGGCAACCCCAGCCCAAAGTGAAAATCTTAAGAGGATAAAATACCTCAACCTAGATAGCATATTCAAAAGCAGAGACATTACTTTGCCAACTAAGGTCCATCTAGTCAAGGCTATGGTTTTTCCTGTGGTCATGTATGGATGTGAGAGTTGGACTGTGAAGAAGGCTGCCAAAGAATTGATACTTTCGAACTGTGGTGTTGGAGAAGACTCTTGAGGGTCCCTTGGACTGCAAGGAGATCCAACCAGTCCATTCTGAAGGAGATCAACCCTGGGATTTCTTTGGAAGGAATGATGCTAAAGCTGAAGCTCCGGTACTTTGGTCACCTCATGCGAAGAGTTGACTCATTGGAAAAGACTCTGATGCTGGGAGGGATTGGGGGCAGGAGGAGAAGGGGATGACCCAGGATGAGATGGCTGGATGGCATCACGGACTCGAAGGACGTGAGTCTGTGTGAACTCTGGGAGTTGGTGATGCACAGGGAGGCCTGGCGTGCTGCAATTCATGGGGTCGCAAAGAGTCGGACATGACTGAGCGACTGAACTGATAGAGGAAAATGATAAGAATTTCATCAGACTTCAGAAAACATGCAAGTAACAAATGAACACAATGAAATATTTATGTAATTTTTTTAAAAAAAGAAATAAAACTCTAGCAACTTAGGACTCTTTATCCAGCAACATTATCATTCAAAACTGAAGAAGTATAGTCGAACAAAAATGGAGGGAATTTGTTACCAGGAGACCTGCTTTGCAAGAAATCTTCAAAGTTCCACAGAGAGAAGGAAAATGATAAAGGTCTGAAAATCAGGTCTGCATTAAGAAAGGAAAGGCTTTAGACAGTAATAAATAAAGGTAAAATGATGTATCTTATTTTTCTGATAATATGAGATAAAACTGATCAAAAATAATAATAGCAATTATATATGTAGTGAATATAGTTTATTATGCATAAGTGAAATAAATGACAAGTTTGTTAGTGGTGGAAAGAATAAATTTGAAATATTCTTATAAAGCACTTGACCTACTTGTGAAGTAGTGCAATGTTATTTGAAAAGTGGACTTGGATTAATCAAAATGTTTATTGTAGATGTTAGAACAATCATGAATTTAAAAAAGAAAAAAGTAGAAAAGATAAGAGGAAAAAATGGAAACATATGAAATACTCAGTTAAAACCAAAGAGGAAAAAAATAGAATGGATGAAATAATAATAATGATGAAAGTGAAAGTGATGTCGCTCAGTCATGTCCGACTCTTTGCGTCCCTGTGGACTGTAGCCTACCAGGGTTCTCTGTCCATGGTATTCTCCAGGCAAGAATACTGGAGTGGATTACCATTTCCTTCTGCAGGGTATCTTCCCGACCCAGGGATCAAACCGAGGTCTCCCACATTGGAGGCAGACGCTTTAACCTCTGAGCCACAAGGGAAGACCTAATAATAATAAAGGCAATGAATAGGGGAAAGAAAAAAAATGTTCTTTTTTTCTTGTCTTTTCTGCAAGAGTAAAATTCTCAGGAGTTTTTGGAGAGGAAAGAAGTCCATTAGAGTAGCACTCCATTCTGTTTATTAAATGTATGGTCATGACTATTTTGTAACTGTTATAAGGAAGAGTTCTGATTCAATTGCAAGTTACCTTAATTAACATATAGGAGAGTATTTTGTGGATAATATGTAAATTTAGGTAACACTCATGAATTCTTGGCTGGCGGCTCTGAGACACTGGGTAATAGGCAAATACATTTCCAAGTTAGGAAGAAAATTTACTTCTAAATTTTACAAAAGAGATTGCACATGTAAAAGTATACAGAATAAGGATATATCTCTAGAACTTTCTTTTTAATCTCTCAATTCCTCTTGCTAAAAGAAAATGCATAAACTATCACAAACTAATACTTACTTTTATTATCTTGAAATTTTTCTATTTTAGATCAGTTTACATGAAAGAAAAAGTTGTTCTTCACCATGGTTCTGTTTACTTATATCTTCAAAACAGACTAAATTGGTTCTTAGTTACTTCCTTATCTTTAATAGCTTTAACTAAAATTGTAATAATTAACCATAAAAGTAAAATAAATATGTCATTTTTCATGCTTTAGTGATAAATTTTCAAACCAAATCCTAGCCTTTGGAAATTGTATAATTTTACTTCTCACTATTTTGGAGGCTGGAAAACCCAAGATCAAGGCATTGGCAGATAGAGTATCTAGTAAGAGCCTCCTTCCTGGCTCAGAGATGGCCATTTTTCACTCTGTCCTCAATGATGCAAGGCGTGAGAGAGCTCCACAGGGTATTGTTGTTCAGTCACTAAGTCATGTCCAGCTCTTTCCAAACTCATGGACTGAAGCACACCCGACTCCTCTGTTCTGCACTATTTCCCAGAGTATGCTCAAAAGTCCATTCAGTTGGTAATGCTCCCTAACCATCTCATCCTTTGCTGTCCCCTTTTCTTTTGCCTTTAATCTTTCCTTTTTCCAGTGTGTCAGCTCTTTGCATTGGGTGGCCAAAGTATTGGAGTTTCAGCTGCAGTCTTTCCAATGAATATTCAGGGTTCATTTTCCTTTAGAATTGACTGGTTTGATCTTCTTGCTGTCCAAGGGGCTCTCAAGAGTCTTCTCCAGCGCCACAATTCAAAACCATCAATTCTTTGGTGCTTAGAATTCTTTGTGGTCCAATTCTCACATCCATACATGAGTACTAGTAAAACCATAGCTTTGAGTTTGCAGACCCTTGTTGGCAAAGTGATGTCTATACTTTTTTATACACTATCTAGGTTTGTCATAGCTTTTCTTCCAAGGAGCGAGCGTCTTTTAAATTCATGGCTGAAGTCACCATCCACAGTGATTTTGGAGCCCAAAAAAGAAAATCTGTCACCACTTTCACTTTTCCCCTTCTATTTGCCATGAAGTAATGTAGGAGACCTGGGTTTGATCCCTGGGTCAGGAAGATAACCTGGAGAAGGAAATGGCAACCCACTCCAATACTCTTGCCTGGAAAATTCCATGGACAGGGGAGCATGGTAGGCTACAGTCCATGGGGTTGCAAAGAGTTGGACATGACTGAGCAACTTCACTTGGCTTGACCGATGGGATCAGATACCATGATCTTAGTTTTTATTATGCTGAGTTTCAAGCCAGCTTTTTCACTCTCCTCTTTCACCCCCATCAAGAGACTTCCTAAGGCCCATTTGACTTCATGCTCCAAGATGTCTAGCTCTAGGTGAGTGACCACACTATCATGGTTATCTAAGTCATTAAGACCTTTTTTGGTGTAGATTTTTGGTGTATTTTTGCAACCTCTTCTTAATATCTTTTGTTTCTATTGGGTCCTTACAGTTTCTGTTCTTTATTGTGCCCATCCTTGCTTGAAATGTTTCCTTGGGATCTCCAATTTCCTTGAAGAGATCCCTAGCCTTTCCCATTCTATTGTTTTTATTGTTTTCCTCTATTTCTTTGCGTTGTTCATTTAAGAAGGCCTTCTCATCTTTCCTTGCTAGTCTCTGGAACTCTGCATTTAGTTAGTTATATGTTTCCCCTTCTCCCTTGCTTTTTGCTTCTTTTCTTTCCTCAGAAAGCCTCCTCAGACCACCTCTTTGCCTTCTTGCATTTCATTTTCTTTGGGATGGTTTTGGTCACTGCCTCCTGTACAGTATTATGGACATCCATCCATAGGTCTTCAGGCACTCTGTCTACTAGATCTAGTCCCTTGAATCTATTCATCACCTCCACTATATACTCATAAGGGATTTGATTTAAGTCATACCTGAATGGCATGAAGGTTTTCCCTACCTTCTTCAATTTAAGCCTGAGTTTTGCAATAAGAAGCTCGTGACCTGAGCCATGGCCAGCTGCAGGTCTTGTTTTTATTGAATGTATAGAGCTTCTCCATCTTTGGTTGCAAAGAACATAATCAATCTCATTTTTTGGATTGACCATCTGATGATGTCCATGTGTAGAGTTGTCTCTTGTGTTGTTGGAAAAGGGTATTTGCTATGATCAGTGTATTCTCTTCACAAAACTCCATTAGCAGTTGCCCTGCTTCATTTTGTATTCCAAGGCTTAGCTTGCCTGTTATTCTGCATATCACTTGATTTTGTACTTTTACATTCCAATTGCCTATAATGAAAAGGCATCTTTTTGTGTGTGTGTGTGTGTGTGTTCTAGAAATTGTTTTAAGTTTTGTAGAACTGATCAACTTCAGCTTGTTTGGCATCAGTGGTTGGGGCATAGACTTGAATTACTGTAAGGCTGGATGGTTGCCTTGGCAATGAACCAAGATCATTCTGTCGTTTTTGAGACTGCACCCAAGTATTGCATTTCAGACTCTTTTGTTGACTATGAGGACTATTCTATTTCATATAAGAGTTTCTTGCCCACAGTAGTAGATATGATGGTCATCTGAGTTAAATTCTGTTCCTGTCCATTTTAGTTCACTGATTTCTAAGATGCCAGTATTCGATCTTGCCATCGCCTACTTGACCACGTCCAATTTACCTTGACTCATGGACCTAACCTTCCAGGTTCCTATGCATTATTGTTCTTTACATCATTGGACTTTACTTTCATCACCAGCCACATCCACAAACAAGTATTGCTTCTACTTTGGTCCAGCTGCTTCATTCTTTCTATTAGTCATTACCTTCCAGTCTTCCCCAATAGCATATTGAATACCTTCTGACCTGGGG
Source organism: Kobus ellipsiprymnus (assembly GCA_006410655.1). Classification (NCBI taxonomy): domain Eukaryota; kingdom Metazoa; phylum Chordata; class Mammalia; order Artiodactyla; family Bovidae; genus Kobus; species Kobus ellipsiprymnus. The sequence continues at coordinate 40,234 of SJYR01004046.1, read as the reverse complement.
GACTCATCATCTGATGTCATATCTTCTTGCCTTTTCATACTGTCCATGGTATTCTCAAGGGAAGAATACTGGAGTGGTTTGCCTTTTTCTCCTCCAGTGGACCGTGTTTTGTCTGAACTCTCCACTATGACCCATCTGTCTTCGGTGTCCCTGCACGGCATAGCTCATAGCTTCACTGAGTTATACAAGCCTTTTTCACCACAAGGCTGTGATCCATGAAGGGATGTTGTCTTTAATAAGGGCAGTAATCCCATTCCTGAGGGCTAGCAACTCAATTTAGTGACTTCACATCTTTTAATAGCATGACATTAGAGGTTAGAAATCAACCTATGAATTTGGGGGGCACACAAACATTCAGTTCATAACGGTGTCATAAATGTTTGTGAAATGATTTTACAACTTTATGAATGAAAAGAGGAATATACCATTTTTTTTTTCCTGGACTCATTATATCTTCCCTAGTCTGAGAAATACCTACAGACACATAAGGATTGAAAGATATGTTCCACCTAAGGATGGGTTATTATTTCCACTTACCATCTGATACATTTGCCAGCAGCTTTTCCAGTAACTCTAAACTTCCTCTCAAAAGAAATGAGAAATTGGAGATACTAAAGATGGACAGGGAGGCCTGGCAAGCTGTTGTCCATGGGGTCACAAAGAGTCGGACATGACTGAGTGGCTGAAATGAACTGAACTGAAAGAATTTGGAAGAAAGGTCACATAAACATCTAAAGACTGTAACAAGGGTGCAGTCAGCAGGGACAAATTATCTAGAAGTAATATAGTTGTGTAGAATTAAAAATGGCTAATTTTAATATGATTAAACATGGTTAATATTGATTAATAAGGCAGATTCATAATTGACAAGGTAGATTATATTTATTCTACGTATTCTATTGTGTGTCAGTCTTTACTCTTTACCCCATCTTTTCAACACTACTTTTTCTCAATTGTTTTCTTAAACTATGCATAATAACCTCCTGTGACACTCCCATGGTGAAGCCTGATGTTTAGTATCTCTCATATGGACAAAGAGATATTTTCTAAAATTTAACTTTTAATATTTTTCTTTAATAAGCAAACATTCATGTACACAGAGATGCTTACATTATTTTTCCTGTTTGAGAATCAGAATTTTATTAATGTTGCAACAATATTGTACTTAAAAGATATTCAATGGAACATGTATAATAGAATGAGTTTTTTAAAATCTCATAAATAAATTATTCCACAATTATATTCACTCATTATTTAACCAGTAGTCCATTCTTTTGTGTCAAGCTCTGTTCTGGTCCTGGTGATACATCGTTGAACAAAATAGACAAAATACTCCTTGCCTCTGTGAAGCTCACATTCTAGTGTAGAATGTCAAACAGTGAAACATAAACAAAATAAATTAACAAATTATGTGCTAAAGTGATCATGCCAGAAAAACTAGATTTATGGGTGTGGTAAGTTCTGGAGAGACTGCAACTGGAAAAGAGTTAGACAGAAAAAGCCTCATGGAGAAGTTGACATTTAGGAAAAGGTTTGAAGGAGCAGTGGGAGCGATCAATCAGAGTGTCTGATGGAAGAGCACTCAGGAAGAGGAACAAGTCAGGGTGAGCAGCAGAATGAGGAGCTTTCCTGCCATGTCACAACAACAACAAAAAGGAGATGACTGTGGCTGGAGGAGAGTGAGCTGGAGAAATAGAAGAAGGAAGTAATATCCAAGAGAAAATGTGGGTCCAGTGACCTTGGACCATGTGTGTCACAGTAAGAAGTTTATTCTTTGTTTGAAGAAAATTAAGGAATCGTGGGTGGGTCATAAGCAGAGGAGTGACAAGACAGCGTTTGTTGTAACAGGGTTGCTCTGACTGCACTTTTTTTTTTCTGGTTTTTATTGAATTATAGTCAATTTACAATGCTGTGTTGTTTCAAGTGTACAGCAAAGTGACTCATACATATGCAGTGTTCAGTTGCTCAGTTGTGTACGACTCTTTTGCAACCCCAAGGACTGTAGTCCACCAGGATCCTCTGTCCATGGAATTCTCCAGGCAAGATTACTAGAGTAGGTTCCCATTTCCTCCTCCAGGAGATCTTCCCAACCCAGGGATTGAACTCTTTTCTCCTTTAGATGTTTTCCATTATAGCTTACTATGAGATATTGAGTATACTTTCCCTATACAGTAAGTCTTTGTTGGTTATCTATTTATACATAATAGTGTATATATTTTAATCCCAAACTTCTAATTTATCCCCTGCTCTTCCCTTTCCCCTTTGGTAACCATAAGTTTGTTTTCTATGAGTCTGTTTCTATTTTGTAAATAAGTTCATTTGTATCATTTTTTTAGATTCCACATGTGAATGATATCATAAGATATCTGTCTTTGTCTGAGTTACTTCACTTAATATAATAATCTCTAGGTCCATCCCTGTTGCTCTAAATGGCATTGTTTCCTTCTATTTAGCAGCTGAGTGGTATTCCATTGTGTACATGTACCCCATCTGCACTTCTAAGAGAAGACTGGGTGAAGGCATGTGTTTTGGATACAAGTTATAAGTATAGTTATAACTATACTAGTTATAGTAGTCATGTATACTGCTGTACCAAATAATCCCATCACCATAGTAAATTACCATGGTAAATTTTGCTTCTCATACCTACATGTCAACCCAGGTTTACAAGGGTTCTCTGCTCATCATGGTCATCAAGGAGCTCAAACAGCCAGAAACTGTCTTGTTGCCATCAACAATGTATAAAGGAGAACAGGGGGTGTGACAAAATGTATATCAGCTCTTAAAACTTCTAGTGCCACAGCCATTTACAGTTTATTAGCCAAAGCATTTCACACAGTCATGTCTAATCTCAAAGAAAAGAGAAAGAAGCAAACCTATCATGAGCCTAGAAGGAGAGAAAAATATTATAGGAAATCTTACAAAAACACAAAGAGGTGATGGTATCTTGGACATGGAGGAGAGTGGTGGAGGTGGTGAGAAGTCATTGTATTTGTATATTTTTTGTAATATGTAGCCACCAATATTTCCTGACAAATGGGTATTAGGTATGAAAGAAAGAGAAGAGATGACTGATGGCTTTGGGGGATAGACAACTAGAAAGAATGAATTTCCGTATTTGAGATCAAGGAGATTGAAGATTGAGTAGAATTTGGAGAAGACTTAGAATTACATTTGCTAAGTTTTAGACATTCAGGTGGAGAGCTCAAATAAACCACTGAACATACAAGCTGCAATGGAGATGCAAATATTAAAATCAGCAGCAGATAGGTGACATTTAAAGCCATGAGATTAGATGAGATGACTGAGGGAGTTGATAGAGGTCTAAGGACAGGAATATTTCACCAGATGCTGCAGAATTGCAGGCTTTAGTATCTGAATTCAGAGGTTAATAGTTTTTCTCTAGATCCATATAATACAGATAAGTCTAGGCCTATTTACCTGCACCATGTTTATCATACCTAGTGTATTTGGAAATATTTATACATTTCCTATAATGAGGCAATATATTTGACATATACAACCACCAGAACTGCACAGATACTGATCAAGCACAAAGGATATTTGCTACTATGTGTTCACTCCATCTGTAACACTAACTCCTAACTACCTTCAAGACTCCCACTATCTAATAGGTGAAACTCATCTTCACTTCCATAGGCAGCATTTAATCATTAGTTGCCTTCTTATGTTATATAACATTAACCAAAATGTATTATTGAATATGGTAGTAGTAGTAGTAGTGAAGTCACTCAGTCGTGTCCGACTCTTTGCGACCTCATGGACTGTAGCCTACCAGGCTCCTCTGTCCATGGGATTTAATGTGGTACTTTATGCAAATATTATAAATTTATTTTTTCTTCATAAAACATGAATTCAGTGCATCTTTCTAACATTTTGGTAACACCATGAAGCAGAGGTCTTGGGACAGAGAAGAACCTTGAATAAGAACATTGAAAAAAGATTAAAAATAATCATAATTATACTAACCAAATAAGTTACAACTGTTGGCAATTATCCTAATCCTATTTGACCTTATAATTCACTATGTACCAAGTAAAGCTTTAAAAGTTTTAAAGTAAAAATCAATACAACTTAACAATGCTTTGCTAACCTAAAATTTCAAGTACAATAAAAAGAGAAAACTGTACGATTAATTGTTTCAACACCAGGATACCCTGCTATGTGTTAACTCCTCAGGCACCATATTTCATTCACTTATAGCATAAACGTATAGCATAATGCTATATGACCCAGGAAGCATTTGACTCAGCAAATATTTTGAGAATCTATTTAGTGACAGGTGTTATCCAAAAATAGAAGAAGAGAGATAAAAGTTCAGATTAATATCCTCCTGTTTACAGTTTACATCTAGTGAAAGATACAGGAAATAAATACACACCTAAGTCCAAGTTATAGTTTTGGGAAATGACATAAAAAATTAAAGCAGGATGTAGAAATAAAAAGTGAGAGGAAGAAGGAGGTTAAAAGCTGGGGAGAAGATGTCACCTTTCTGAGATGATAACAAGAATGACAAGAGAATAACAAAGAAAACAGCCAAATAGAGATTTGGGGAAAGATATTTCTGATGGAAAAGATAATAAAAGAAAGCCTGTGGACAGAAATGACCTAGTGTGTTCAAGGGTAGCAAGGCCAGAGAGGCTGAACAGTAGAGTAGGGGAACAAAAGGTGGGAGACAGAGCCAGAGACCTGGACAGGGGTCATAGTAAGTAGAGCCTTGTAAACCAGAGAATTTGAAATTTACTCAACGATACAAAGCCACAAGAAAGTTAGAGATATGATTTGATTTATGTTTCCAAAAGATTACTTTGGATTCTGTGTAGAATGTAGGTAGTAAATCAGGTGAAATCCTAGAGACTAGTTTGTTAATAGATATTTTAAGTAATTTGGAAAAGAGATGATGATGGTTTGGACTTCTAGCAGTGTAAGTAATTAGAAGTCAAATTTGAAAGCTTATGCTTAAGCTTACAGACAGTGAGCAACCAGCTTACCAATGGCTTAACAGCCAGCCTGCATGTACACTCTGCAGGAATGAGAAAGCAAGGATAAATGCTGTGGTTTTGGTATCACCCACTGATAAAAGGAATATTGGAGGAGCAGGATTTTGAGCTAGGAAACCCATTTTGACTATGTTAAGTTTTATACACCAAATTAATATTTAAATGAAGATGTTTAGAAGCAGAAATACCAAGTTATGAACTCAGGGTATGCATTTTAGGATTAGCAGTGTGTAAAATGAATGCAAATCCACAGGAATGTGTGTAATCAACTCAACAGAAAGAAGAAAAGATCTTTGACTGAACAAATAGACTTTAGGAATTGGTGGAGCGGTTATTAATTAGACTAAATAGGATACATTAAGAAGAAAGAAATTTGGTAGAGATTTTTGTTTGAGAATCCACAAAGAAAAGTTTTCCTGAAAGAAGGAATGGATTTTGTATAAAGTGGTCCTTAATTTCCAGTATGATTGTGGTTAAAATTGATCATTGGGGTTGGCCAGGGGAGGTTTTGGTTAACATCAGCAATAGTAATTTCTTAGTATTATTAAACCACTTAGTCAAAATTAGTATTTTACTGCGGTGACAAAGGACAGATAGATATGAATGTGGTAACAACTAGGTATGCTCAGGAAATCAAAGAGGCTGTTGTTTGTTTTTAAATTGGAAACATTTTTCCTATTTGAGTTTGAAACACATTTTGAAACACAAGGGCTTCCCTGGTGGCTCAGTGGTAAAGAACCTGCCTGCCAATGCAGGAGACACTGGTTAAATTCGTGGATCAGGAAGAATCCTTTGAGAAGGGAATGCTATCCCACTCCAGAATTCTCGCCTGGGAAATCCCATGGATAGAGGAGCCTGAGGGGCTACAGTTCATGAGGTCACAAAAGAGTTGGACATGACTTAGCAATTAAACAGCAATACATGGGAAATCAGGATATTGAATACAGATAGACTGATAGATTTGCCAATGGAAAGAATAGGTTGATTTTTATTTCTCCTGTTTTCTCAGTGAAAGAAGAAATCAGTCATCAGCATTGCAAGAGTACAGAGAGGTGGGATGAGAAATAAATAGTATAGTCTTTTGAAAAATAATGAGTAATGTGACCATAGAAATGTGAATTTCTGCAGAAATCAATCTGGGTGATTAAGGAGTAGAATCTGTAAAATCGTGACAGTGACAATTGTATTAGATTTGAGAAGTATCCAAACAAACATGATAATAAGCCTTAAAAAACTAATTTTTTAAAGAACTGATTTTCTTCCAAATAAACCCAAGAGAGTCAATGAACATGCTCAGTCATGTCCAACTCTTTGTGACCCCATGGACCATATAACCCACCAGGCTCCTCTGTCATGGGGTTTTTCAGGCAAGAATACTGGAATGGATTGCCATTTCTTCCTCCAGGGGATCTTCCTGACCCAGAGATCATCCCACATCTCCTGCGTCTTCTGCATTGCAGGCAGATTCTTTACCTACTGAGCCATCAGGGAAGCCCAGTAAATCCGGAGTGTGAAATAAATAATCTAGCGCAGCCCCTTCCATCCCAAATGTTCAGAATACCATTTTTTATTTGATGAAGTAGCTTTTCAATAAAAAGGTGTTACATAAGTTTGCGTTTGACTGACTTAACCAAACTGAAACAGAGTTTGGTTGATGGTTAGTTTTATTTTATATTTTTACACTGCAGGACATATCAGAGCCTTTAATAAGCCACAGGACACTGTGAATCTCCAAGAGGGTGAATGTGAATGTTCCTTTTTTTGTGCTCCAGTGCACAATCACCCTGGTAAATGTCTACTGGTCCATTTGGGGGAACACTATGAAACAGAGTCAAGTATAAATTTTAGTGTAATTTTGATAATACAGTTTGGGGAGATCTGATACTTCTGAATTTCAAATATTTTAACCCACTCACTTTTCATTTTATTTCTACTCCATGACTGCTTTACACAATAACTTCCACCCTCCTTTGTTTTGCTTAGGTTAATAAAGTAACTGTTACGAGATTTATTTTGTGAGATATGATAGTCAACATATCCCTTTTCCTACGGCAATCTGGCAATAACCTGGGAAATCAGGATATTGACAGTACAGGACAGAAGTGCCTTTAATTGATTGTAACATTATATGTAACTGTGGAAGAAGTAGAAACAGCTTGTCTATTTGAATATGATCTTAGATTTCAAAGAATACTTTCCTCTGAAGATTACCTTTTAAGTAAACACAATAAAAAAGCGAAACAACCAAAATTTCAAGTTGTTTCAAGGTGGTACCAGTGACAAGGAACTTGAGTAAAATGGGCCACATTGTTCATGGTAGCTGAAAAGATAATGTGTGAAACTGGGAATGCTATTTTCATAATTCAGAGGCAGGAAGTGATAGAAAAAAAATCTAATTTCATCATTTTGTAAGAAACAAAAATGCTCCTGTGCTTTCATAAGATTTTTCTCCTATTTTAGTCCGTACATTGAGGTTTCTGAAAGTTTCATTTGCTAATAACTTAATCAGCAATTCAGTCTAGTTGGGTCTGCAACCTAATGCTATTGTTGAAATCGACTTCCAGAATGAAGGCAGCCCAATTTGCTGAGTGATCCCATCTCTACCAAGTGGCTTGTGAAATCGAGAAGCATCACCTAAGGCTTCCCCTTGTTAACTGGAAGTATATCACAAGGCTCAGATTGATGTCTAGGGCCCTTGAGTTCTCTGCTTGCTGCCCACACAATGGCTGTAATCACATTCTGAGCATAGGGAGTTTAGTTTTATCTGAGTGCTCCAAATCCACTGTCTCAAAAAGGGACAGTACAGGACAGAAGTGCCTTTTATTGAAAGATGCTGAAAGCATTTACATCCATGAGAAAAGCTGTGGTTTCCCAAGGATACTCAGAAATGACTAATTGTGTCTGGTGCCAGGTGCATAGAGCAAATCATTTGGTTTGGCTTTCACAGTTCTTAAGGAAAAAAAGGTACATTGTATACAAAGAATCAGCACACTGCTTTTCAAGATGTATTTATTGTTTCTGGGGATGATACCTGCTTTCTTTCTATTTATTATTCCAGTTCAATTTCCTTATATTCTTTTTTCTCTTTTATTTCCATATTGAATTGTGATCAGAAGAGCAAATGGAATTGCATTTTGCAGAATCCTCTGTTGATTCATATATAAATTTCAGAAAATGTAGAAACTGTCAGGAGATTAGCATTTCTTTCTCGAGATGTTCTTGGTTTGATATCATTCACACTGAGTGAGATTAATGGCATCAATAGATGGGGCACGTGAGCATGCATATTTTAGCCCAGCAGTTCTTTTGTGAATGCAACTATCATAGATATTCACAATGTTGTTTGTGTTATTCTTCTTTTCGGTTCTAATTTTTATTCTCTGGCTATATCTTTTTTTTTTAACCTCAGAAGTGGTATTATATAATTATCACTTTTACTGTTGTGTGTGCCAGATTTAAGAGGTTCATTTTGTCTTCTACTTCTACTGAAGATTGACCATCACTTCACTTCCATGGATCCTTTCCAAATATTCCTCAGTTGCCATAATTTGATAACATGAGACAGCTTCCTCGCGGAGAAGGCAATGGCAACCCACTCCAGTACTCTTGCGTGGACAATCTCATGGATGGAGGAGCCCGGTAGGCTGCGGTCCATGGGGTTGCTAAGAGTTGGACACAACTGAGTGTCTTCACTTTCACTTTTCACTTTCATGCATTGGAGAAGGAAATGACAACCCACTCCAGTGTTCTTGCCTGTAGAATCCCAAGGACAGGGGATCCTGGTGGGTTGCCGTCAATGGGGTCACACAGAGTCAGACACGACTGAAGCGACTTAGCAGCAGCAGCAGCAGACACCTTCCTAGAAAGCTTTTTTTTTTAAGCAACTTCATTATGTCAGGTTTATCTCATTTTGTTTTGATCTATGGATTGGTGTTTTATTTTCTAGTATAAAATAGTTGCAAAATGAGCTTAAATGAGCAGACCTACAGAAAAATCTGCTTCCCAGGTGGTTCAAACGGTAGAGAATCCGCCTGCAATGCAGGAGACGCAGGCAGGAGAGTAGGTTCAGTCGCTGGGTCAGGAAGATCCCCCTGGAGGAGGAAATGGCAATCCACTCCAGTATTCCTGCCTGGGAAATCCCATGGACAGAGGATCCTGGTGGGCTATAGTACATGGGTCACAAAGAGTGGGACATGACTAAGCGACTTCAGCACACACACAGAAAATCTGTCCATAAACTCAGTCTGAAATTTAAAGACGCTTACTCCTTGGAAGGAAAGTTATGACCAACCTAGATAGCGTATTCAAAAGCAGAGACATTACTTTGCCGACTAAGGTCCATCTAGTCAAGGCTATGGTTTTTCCTGTGGTCATGTATGGATGTGAGAGTTGGACTGTGAAGAAGGCTGAGCACCAAAGAATTGATGTGTTTGAACTGTGGTGTTGGAGAAGACTCTTGAGGGTCCCTTGGACTGCAAGGAGATCCAACCAGTCCATTGTGAAGGAGATCAGCCCTGGGATTTCTTTAGAAGGAATGATGCTAAAACTGAAGCTCCAGTACTTTGGACACCTCATGTGAAGAGTTGACTCATTGGAAAAGACTCTGATGCTGGGAGGGATTGGGGGCAGGAGGAGAAGGGGACGACCGAGGATGAGATGGCTGGATGGCATCACGGACTTGATGGACGTGAGTCTGAGTGAACTCCGGGTGATGGTGATGGACAGGGAGGCCTGGCGTGCTGCGATTCATGGGGTCACAAAGAGTCGGACACAACTGAGCGACTGAGCTGAACTGAACTGAACTGATATTTAGTCTATGAAATATTATTTGGGTTAATTTCTCTGTTATTAATTTTTAATAGACTTTTTATAATTTTATTTATTTTATGTTTGACTGCGTTGGGTCTTTGTTACTGCTCGGGCTTTTCTCTAGTTGTGGTGAGTGGACTTCTCATTGTGGTGGTTTCTCTTGTGGAGCACAGGCTTTAGGGCAAGCGGGCTTCAGTAGTTGCAGCGAGTGGGCTCAGCAGTTGTGGCTCTCAGGCTCTACATCACAGGCTCAACAGCTGTGGGCCACGGGCTTAGCTGCTCTGCTGTATGTGGGATCCTCCCAGACCAGGGGTTGGACTGGTGTCCCCTGCACTGACAGGTGGATTCTTTAACACTGAGCCGCCAAGGAAGGAAGCCCCGTTATTATTTTAGTCCTGGATGTACCACCAAATATTTAAGAAACTTTTTAGCTAAGATTCAATCAGAGAAACAGACTCTGTAGTAAATATATATGAAAAAGGTTTAATTTACGTGGTTGTGAGGAATTAGTTTACATGTTTGTGAGGGCTGCCTAGGCAAGTCCAGAATCTTTAGGGTAGGCTACCAAGAAGGGGTGAGTAGGAACTCTCAGGCAGAGTTACAAATACAGTGGGTGTTTGTGTGCAAGTTGCTTCAGTCAGGTAGCCCTGCAGCGTCCTCTGTTCATGGAATTCTCCAAGCAAGAATAAGGGAGTGGGTTGCCATGACCTCCTCCAGGGACAAACACAGGACTCAGAATTTCTTCTAGAAAACCTCAGTTCTGTTCTAAGGGTTTTCAACTGATTAATTCAGGTCCACCCATATTATCTAAAATAATCTCCTTTGCTTAAAATCAACTGATTATAAATGTTAACCACACCTACAAATATCTTCACAGCAACATCTTGATTAGTTTGACTAGTTACTATAGTTTAGGCAAATTAAAACATAAAACTGACCACTAAAATCTCTTTAAAGTGTATTTACACTCCAAATAAAAACAGTAACAAAGTTCTATTTTTCCAGGTAACATGATACAGCTCTCTTCAAAAATGCACTAACCATTTCCCTGGAGGAGGATGCACAGTCAAAGTATAATGTTTACTCTTCTCTTTGATAGCCTGTATCTTAAATATTATGATGTAAAGTTAACTATTACTAATAGTAATTACTAATAGTATTACTAATAGTAGTTACTATTACTAATAGTAACATTACATCTTATGTTAGATGATAAAAAGAATGGGAAGAAAAAAAATGCTTAATATGTCTATCAATTTATCTATGAGCATATCCATAACAAAATAAGGAATAATTGATTAAAGATATTACAGTCCTCATTTATGCAACTCATCATAGGTTTCAACTAATATTTAAAACCACATTTCTATTATCATTCCAGCACCTCAGCTTGCCATGCTTCTTTGCCTGTTAAAGTGACCTAAGTATTAATTTCTGAAGTATCTGGGCCATGAGCAGTCCTACTTTAATTGGCTTATTGTAATTTTCCATTAGTTTAATCAATGGCAGGCAATACTAGGAAATAAGTTAGTGATCTCCTGTATTCCAGGCATATTCTTTCTTATCTCCATTGTATGAAAGTGAAAAAAAAGTGGAAGTATTAGTCCCTTAGTAGTGTCTCTTTGCAGCCCCATGAACTGTAACCCTCCAGGCTCCTCTGTCCATGGGATTTTCTAGGCAAGAATACTGGAGTGGGTAGCCATTCTCTTCTCCGGGAGATCTTCCCGACCCAGGGATTGAATTCTGGTCTCTGGCACTGCAGGGAGATTCTTTACTGTTTGAGCTACCAGGAAAGCCCCACCTCTGTTGAATAGTGAAAATTAAAAATTATGCAAAACAAGTTCCCCTTGATGTTCAGGATCATTCACCATATTCAGTATAAAACTCCTTTCTTTGCCTTTTGATTCAGAGATATGAAGAGATCAAAATGGACGGTAACATTTAACTTCTAGTTAATGGGGGTCATTCTTGGGCCTCCTGGTGGAAGCATTTCTCCCTTTGGTTTAAGACAGCTAAACCAGCAGTGCATAAAGTCACAGGGGCAGAAAGTAAAAATTTTGCTAGTAGTAGTAGTGAGTGGTGCCACTCATTTCCACACCTTGAATCTTAGACATGAATACTGGCTGCAGAAGAAAAGCAGCGTTATATATTGATCATTAATTTAGAGCATATACAGCCTCATGAAGGAGATTGCCATGACCCTACAAGGTATTACCACCTGACACTGTAACTGGATCTTCAAAAGGCCATAGTTCCATTTTGTCAAGACGGTTGATACTGGGTGATGGGGAACATGGTACAGCTGGCACATTCAATGAATATGAACCCATTGCTAAACTTAATTTGCTGTTTAAGAAGTGATCATTACATCATTGATCAGTAACAATGCTATTTGGAATACTATTGTGGTGAACAAGCATTTGATGTCGGTCCACAAATAGTTTCAATAGAAGCATTGTGTGCAAGACAGGGTAAATCCATCTTCAGAATAAGTGTCACACAGAACACAGTGCTGCCCCACCCATGAGAGAAATGGTTCAATGTAATCAATCAGCCAAAAGGTAACTGACTGATAACTTTGGGAAATGGGACCATATTAGGGAATTACTATTGGTCTGTACTTCTGGCACTGGGCACCCAGAGGTAGCTACAGCCAGTTCTTTTTGGTGAATTGAAGTCCGTGTTGCTGAACCCATGAATTACTGCCATCCCTGCCACCATCGCCACTTTGTTCATGAATTCACTGAGTAATAGCAGGAGTTGCTAAAGAGGCTAACTGGTATCCATTGATATGTCATCCTATCCACTTAATTATTAAAATCATCCTCTACAGAGATCACTTTTTCATGAGCAATCACATGGAACACAAATACATTCACAGTCTTTGCTCTTTCAGCAAGTCCATCCAAATATCTCTTCCCAGCCCCTTACTGTCACCAATTTTCCCATTACATTCCTTTGTAGTCTTTGACCATTTAGCCAGATCTTTGGCCACTGCCCATAAGTCAGGATATACTTGTACCTCTGGCACTTGTTCCTTCCAAGCAAAATGCACAACAGGTATACTACTGGAAGTTCTGCCAACTGGAAAGATTTCCCTTCACCACTGTCCTTCAGCAATGTCTCAGGAAGGGCCTGAAGTCCTGTAGCTGCCCACCTTCAGATGGTGCCAGCATGCCATGTAGGAGCCTCTGTAAAACTTTCCTGAGTTTTCTCTTGCTCAATCAACAAATTATAGGAAACTACCCAGGCCATAGGTATGGGCTAAGAAAGAGAGGTAATGAAGCAGGAGTGGGATACATGGATTATACTCCCTCTTATAACTTGCTTGTGTCTTCAGAATTTGTTCAGTATTATGGATGTCACTTTTATTTGAAACTAAAGTGCTGCTAAGAATGCCCAGCTTCATAGCTTGATGGCTTAGATGTTCGTGATGGGCAGCTCAGGTTGCATTGTAACTTGGTGACTAAACCATAAGCAACAGTCTCTAAGGCCCAACAGCAGGCCAAGAACTGTGTCTCAAAAGGAGAGTAGTTACCTGCAGAGGGTGACAGCAGTATTCTGCAAAACCCTAAGATATTCTTTGTGATCCATCTGTAGGTACCTGTCAAAGGCCCATTCAGCATCTCCATCTACCACTCACACCCTGCCATCTGCTGGATCATACGACCCAAGTGACAGATCCATGGAAGCTTGCCTCTGTCATAGAGTATTCCTTTCTTCTGAACTCTGAAGGAGAAGTGGTTCAGGCCACTTGGTAATGGGCTGGTGTAACATACTTAAAGGAGGAATATGTTGCCTCCCAAATCCAAAGAAGCACACTAAGCACTGACTCTTTTTTGGTTGGGCCAAATGCAACAACATGTCTTTCGCCTTATAAAGGATATCTAACAGGCTCACACAGCTCAACTTATAAAAATTTAACAAAGGTGGAAGAGTCCTGTGTTTATTTCCTACCCATTACATGCAAAGTGATTTACTGGGGGGAATTGATTTCTGTGGTTGTGAAAGCAAGCCCAAAATCCACAGAGTAGGCCATGAGGAAAGGCAAGATGAAATTCTCAGCATAAGTTGAGGCCACTGTTGATTGGATAAGAGCCAGTCATATTATCTGGGATAATCTCCTTTACTTAAAGTCAACTGATTATGAACTTCAATAAAATCTAGAAAAATATCTTCACAACAGCACTTAGATTACTGTTTAATTGAATGCTGGAAAACTCTGGCTTATTTAAATTGACACACACAGCTGATAATCAGTGTAAACTTTGCACAATAACTTAAGTATCTCTGTAATTTTTTTCCCTAATTTACAAGATAAGGCACTGTGTATATGATCTTTAAACCTTACCTAGCTCTGTATCACTTCAGAACTTACACATGACATGCAATAGCATACAAAAGAGCAAGTGTAATCACCAACCATCTGAGGTAACTTTTATAAGTCCAGTTTATCCTACATTTTCATCTCTTCTTTTCAGGCTAAATTTAAATTCCATCCTGGTCTCACCATATTTACAGTTTATTATTTATAAAATGTTTATTTTGATACACCAATGAATATGTATTACATAAAGACACTAGGAGGAGAAAGAATTTAAGCTTGTCAAGAATAGTGACATAAAATTCTAGACAGTTTTCCAGTAGAAAAACATATTAGAAAACTGGGTTATTGGAAGTAAGAGGGGAAAAAGCAGAGTGGCAGTTATAAGTATAGTCAAAAAATAAAAGAAAATTATAAAAGGAGAGAAAACACATGCTTTAGCTGTTTTACATTTTTTACATTGATAGGAGATTCTTTTTAAGCTTGTGGGAATGTTGCTATAATTGCAAATTGGATCTTTTGCACATAATTGGACATAAAATAGCACAGAAGTGAAGGGCATTGCTATTAACCCAGAGGTTAGCTATATCCTATGCTAGTAGTGTGAGATTTGGTGTGTCAAATTAATATGGAGTCATAAAACAAGAGACTTTTCTCCAAATTATGTTTCTTAGTCACCTGTGGTATAAATATAAATGATTTCTTCTTAACACCGTTTTTTGACACAAGAAGAAATGGGACTCTCAGTGGAAGTCAGTGTACCTTAATCTAACCCAAATTACCCCCAAAGGGCTAAACATTTCCACTTGTCAGTAGCAAATCTTTTTGATGTCACCTAAAATAGCTGTATTCTTGGAAAATAAGAAGAGAAAAGACTTTCCTTTGAGTTTTGTGTTGAAGGGAGATTTGCTCTGTTAAGCCTAGCAAATGCTATTCCTGTCTTTTGTAATAATTTTCTCCCCATGAGATGATACAATGTGCAGTTCTCTACATTTTGTAAAAAGAACTGACTCTCAGAAATACCAATCTAGATTTTAGTTGAAAGTATACCAGAAAGGGGGTTTATAAGACAGAGTAGTGAAAAAATTAAAATTAGGTCATTACTACTCAATATCAAAGCATGAATATGGCTTTAAAAATGTAGAAAAGTATTTCTTTCAATGTTTATAGAAATCACATGATCTATATGGGACTTAAATATGACATAAAATTTTGCTGTTTAATTTTTGATATTTTAAGTTTATTCTTCTTTTTAAGCGATGGAAAGTACTAAGGAATGTCCTATATCATTTTATTCCCATAATAGTTATTACCTAAGCAAATAGACTTCCCTGGTGACTCAGACAGTGAAGAATCTGCCTGCAGTGTAGGAGACCTGGGTTCAGTCCCTGGGATGGGAAAATCCTCTGGCGTAGGAAATGGCAACCCACTCCAGTATTTTGGCCTGGAGAATTCCATGGACAGAAGAGACTGGTGGGCTACAGTCCCTGTAGTTGCAAAGAGCCAGACACGACTGAACGACTAACACTTTCATTTCGCTTTTCAAGCAAATGAAACAAAATAATCCTCTTCATGTATCTTACTCCTAAAGATTTTTTAAAACAGTAGTTTTCAAGCATGGTCAGTTTTTGTGTTTTTTTTTTCTCCAAAGAACATTGGCAGTCTCAAGAGACATGTTTGGTTGTCACAACTGTGGTGAAATTGGGCAAAAATTACTGCTGACATTTAGTGGTTAGAGGCTATGGAAGGCACATACACAGGGCACAAGAAAGTCTCTACCAACAAAGAATTATCCACCCAAAATATCAATATTGCTGGGATAATTTCTTTAAATGGCTGAAACAAAGATCCTGCTGCTGCTAAGTCGCATCAGTCATGTCCGACTCTGTGCGACCCCATAGACAGCAGCCCACCAGGCTCTTCTGTCCTTTGGATTCTCCAGGCAAGAATACTGGAGTGGGTTGCCATTTCCTTCTCCAATGCATGCATGCATGCTAAGTCACTTCCGACTCTGTGTGACCCTTTGGACAGAAGCCCACCAGGTTCTTCTGTCCACAGGATTCTCCAGGCAAGAATACTGGAGTGGGTTGCCATTTCCTTCTCCTGATAATTGATATAAATTCCAATACCTGAGAATTACTAACTAACTATTAATGACAGAATGCTGTATTCAGTTTTGCCTTGTAAGGTCTAAATGG
The DNA here is from genome assembly GCA_006410655.1 of Kobus ellipsiprymnus. Classification (NCBI taxonomy): domain Eukaryota; kingdom Metazoa; phylum Chordata; class Mammalia; order Artiodactyla; family Bovidae; genus Kobus; species Kobus ellipsiprymnus. The sequence goes on along the minus strand of SJYR01004046.1, from coordinate 23,882 downwards.
CAGTCACGTGCATTATAAAAATTTCCTCCAAAAATATTCTGCTGTCATTTTTTATTTATTTTTATTTTACCCTTTAATTTATTTTCCTTTCTGGTCTACTAAAAAGTATTTCATAAGCCATCGCTTCCTCAGTAAATATTGCTGTGAAACTAAAGCATCTCTACACACCCTCCCTTTGCTTACATATTAGAATCAGGAATGTCAGCTTGGATGAATAAATATTTTTTGCAAAGGCATATGGAAAGATAAGTTTACTAACGATGGCCACATTAACAAAGGTCTTGATTATCAATCTAAGTAGACTGAGTTTTGTTTTTATTTTTGTTTTTCAAACAAACAAAAGATTTAGAAATTTTTTGATGTAGAGAGGTACCGTGAGCAAAGAAATTTTCTAAAATAACTAATCTTTTTATAGCATGTCAAATAACTAATCTTTTTGTAGCATGTCAAATGGAGTTTGCACGGGGGAAGGGGTCAGGATCAAACTCAGTATTAGAGAATGAATTTTAAAAGTTGTAGCAACTCCGGAGATAAATATGGAAAATCAAGACATTAGATTTTAACACCCTGGAGATAATATAGATCAACCTAGGAAAAAACTCTAATGATTGAATATTGATATATACTATACTTGAGAAGTAGGAGGAAAGATAGAATAGAATTGACCCAAGTGGCTAAGAAAGATACAGAAAAAAGAAAATGCAGTGTTGAATCAGTAACTAAATCTAAAATCTTACTATATTAAATATTGCATATCCTCAGTTTAGTTCAGTCACTCAGTCATGTCCGACTCTTTGTGACCCCATGGACTGCAGCACACAAGGCTTCCCTGTCCATCACCAGCTCCTGGAGCTTGCTCAGACTCATGTCCATCAAGTTGGTGATGCCATCCAACCATCTCATCCTCTGTCATCCCCTTCTTCTGCCTTCAATCTTTCCAAGCATCAGGTAATTCATATTTATTTTGTTTAGAATTATTGTTTCCATACTGATAAGCAAGATTGGTTCAAGATTTGCATTGCATATAAACTATCCCTTTATATAATACTAAGATAAAATGGAAGTTTTATAAGTTTTACTTCTGCTTTGGAAATTCTTGGAGGCAAAGAAATAATTTTATGCTTAATTTTACTTCAGTTGTTATAAAAAAATCTTTGTTCAGATACCTTTGTGGGTTAAAAAACTTTGTGGGTGGGCTTGGGCATTTTAGTTTTCTTGTTTGTTTAGGTGTTTTGTTTTTTTTTTCTATTTTACATGTATTGGTAAATTTAGCCTTTCTATGATAATTTTATGTATATTTGCACAAATCATTTGTTTCTGCAAAACTGTATTCCACCCAAATTTCAAAATTAACAAGTATGTAATTGAACATAATATCCTTCAAACTGAGTGAGATTNTGTTCCTAGCATACGGGCTGTCTCTTATACACATCTAGATGTGTATAAGAGACAGGTTTAGGTGTTTTGTTTTTTTTTTCTATTTTACATGTATTGGTAAATTTAGCCTTTCTATGATAATTTTATGTATATTTGCACAAATCATTTGTTTCTGCAAAACTGTATTCCACCCAAATTTCAAAATTAACAAGTATGTAATTGAACATAATATCCTTCAAACTGAGTGAGATTAATGAGGATTAATATATTGGCATTCATTGGCATGCATATTACACTCTGTCAATTCCTTTGTTAACACAAGTACTATAAATATAAAACATGAGTTCCATTAATATAGCTATTTCCTTTGTAATTCTTGTTATAGTCCTATTGCCAAAAGAACATATTTGGTGATCTTATTTTTATGTATCTGTCTCTTTTTTTCCCCTTCTTCTTTAATATTCTTGGTTGACACTAAGTAAAGCATTTTGACCCAAGTAAAATTCTCTTCAGCCCAGAGAAATTGCCCTTGTTTCTTTGATGGCCCTTTTTTCTTGTTTACATGTTAATCCGACTCTGTGCGACCCCATAGACAGCAGCCCACCAGGCTCTTCTGTCCTTTGGATTCTCCAGGCAAGAATACTGGAGTGGGTTGCCATTTCCTTCTCCAATGCATGCATGCATGCTAAGTCACTTCCGACTCTGTGTGACCCTTTGGACAGAAGCCCACCAGGTTCTTCTGTCCACAGGATTCTCCAGGCAAGAATACTGGAGTGGGTTGCCATTTCCTTCTCCTGATAATTGATATAAATTTTTCCAAAATTCCTATTAAATACTTTCTCAATGTATCTTATGACTTAGATCTTTTATGTTTGTTCAGTGGAACAAAGAACAGCAAGAACCTGCCTGGGATTGCCAGTGCATCCCAGAGAGGGCTCCTTTCTGTCTGCAGGATTTGCCTATCGTCTTTTAACCTCAAACTGACTAGGGTCAGTAGGGCATAGATTGATAGAGTGAGAATAGCATTTAGTTGAGAAATTAAAACATTAATGTAATCCTGATAGAAGAATTTAGGAAGTTTTCTATTCTACCCAGCATATCTAGAATCTGTTTTTCTGCCTCTGTCTATTGTGATGAGATGGAGCTGCCTGAGATCTTTTCTGATATTTTTTTATCACCAAAATATCTTGTTAGGCTCTTATATGGCAGATACCAATGTGCAGAGGCAATGGCACCTAGCAGTTTGGAGTAAAATCATATGTGTCTTCTGAGTACAAGTAAACCCTGGGTAGTTCTTTCCCCACTTTACTCACTCCAGTAAGTACTCTGTAACTTGCTGGGAGTTTACATTGTTTTGGGTTTGCTTTTCATTTATTCTTGGTGTTCTTAAGGGAAAATCAATCAATAACCACCTCAAACAGCTTACCTCTCTCCTCTTTTGTATATTTGCTCTATTTTTTCATCTGTTCTGCTTTAAAACTTATAAATTTGCTTAACATTTTTATTATTTTTGACATGATTATTTAATTCTAGTGATTGTATGGGTTAATTTATATTTTTCATTTTTTTCAAGTGTCTCTGATTATATTGGTGAGGAGGATAATATATAAATTCAAAACTCACTTTTTGACATGAAGTCTTAATCATTTATCTCCAATAACCTTTTAACATACATTAAAATGTTATACATTCAGATACTTTTTAAACTATCTAGACCGTTATTTAAGATCCCTAATAAACTGGATATTTTAACAATTATCTGAGGGTATATATAAATGCCCTAATATTCTAATGCCTATAAAGCCTTGTTTTCTAATATTTGGCATTAAATCAACTGGTTCATAGTGCTGTTCCTTTAACTTGATTATTGACCGGGAAAATATTCTCACAATTAAGTCAGAGCCTCAAAGTTGGTCTTTCAAGATATAAGATACAACTCACAGGAAGGAATATATTCTCTTAGACCAGCAGATTTTCCATGAGGACATCATCCAGAAATCTCCACAGCAGTCTGAAGTTTTATTTTAGGACATAAAAATATCACTTTTGAAAATTAGTAAAACTTTTGGGTTTTACTTTTTGCTTCTGTAAAGCATCTGCTAGTAACTGAAATTAACAAAAGTCACATACCAGTTAATTCATCCTGAGTTGTAGCTATAGCTTTGCTAGTTAATAAATGATGGCTTTGGGGAAGTAACTCAATCTCTCAAAGCTTCAGCTTCTTATACAATGTAGTGAAATGTAGTGATGCACTTCTTGCATAAGATAACTAAGAAGCTCAAAGGAAAAAATTACATAAATCAGGTTTAAATATGTCAAGATATTGTGCCAAATTTATATGACTATATAGTTTATAGTTTATATGACTATAAAACAAATATATTTTTAGCTGACTAAATTTCTGATCCTGATCTACTCTTGCATTGCAGTGTGCCTAACAACAAGAGGGTCTGAAGCAATAACAATGTAGATACTTAAGAGAATGAGAAGTATTACCTGGTGTCTGAGAGGTGGAATCAGACATAGGTTCCCACATTAATAATTCCAAACCCATGAACATGGACAAACACTTTCATTTCTGCTGTCAATAAGCACATTCTGATATGTGCATGCCCAGACAGTAACTGTGCTATGTACAAGCTCCTCACATTTCTTTATGTTATAGGAGAGCAAAGAGAACGACATCAAGGTACTTGTATCTTGGAACTTACCTTTCTGTCAATATTAGCAGATGCCAGTTGGGAGAGTATGGACAAAATATTGAGAGGTGCTTGTCTGCTCAGCTCTAAAAAGACAAATTCTTCTCCCAAAACCATCTGCCATGTAATCAAATTCTCTGGTCATCACACACAGACAAACTCAGTCAAATCAAAGTACAGATGGTCGTTTATTACAAAACAACACAGGAGGCTCAGAATAGATGATACATTTGGTCATTTTTGCACATAAAGTCTCTGATTAAGTATGAAAAATGTGAACATTTGTTTATCTTGGAAAAACTGCTATTACTTGTCAGGCATGACCAATTAGTTATTTCTAAACTGTTATTCATATAATTAAGAAAAACAGCCATCTGTAAAGTCAGAAGTTTGTATCTCTTTTCTGATCCACATGTAAATGTAATTTCCATAATCTGACTTACTTAAAAGAGAATTACCAGGCACAATACCAGACAGATGATAGAAACGGATGTATTTTATAATTTCTTTCTCTGTTTATTCTTTCACTTATGGGAGAATATATAGCTACTGTGGCTGGAATGAGGAAAACCAAAAGAGCCTTGCAAGAAAGCTTATCAGTATACTTATTTTTTCAAATATAAGACATGAGTGCTAGAAAGAAAAGTGAAATATTGACAGTTACATAAGAGAGTTTATGTCATTTTTATCACATTTAAGTATTTTACATAGTTAAGACAGGAAAAAAATGAAACATGATCAAGTCTTTAAAGATAACCACACTGGAATTCACTTTTAATGTGCATCTATATCTAGATGCACATTAAAAAGTAGGTACATATATGTGCTTTATTTTGATAAATATTACTTTGTGATATGTTAAACATAACCTTTCTACTTAGCTAATTACTAAATATTTACAAAACACTTATTTATATTTCACTTGTATCAGTCAGCATTCTTTATCTCAAGCAAATAAAACTGTGAGCAAATGAACTAGTCACATAAAATGCAATTGTTGTTGCTTTTTCAAAAATTTTCCAGTAGTATTCAACATTTCCCTGAATTCCCAGAGTGGCAGCGGAGGATGTCACAAAAAAGAATTCATTCATCACTTACTAATTCCAGATGTCCCCTATACCTACTCTTCTCACTATTTAATCATATTCCTAGCTGTCTTTTCTGTGTTCACATAGGATTTTTTTTAATGTTAAAAGTTTTAGAAGACTATAAACTCTATTTTAATTGAAATTATTAATGCATAAAGCAAAAATATACTATATCTCTCATAAGCAATTACTCTTGAATTACTTACTATTAGAATCTGAAGGTGCCAGTAAGAGATAAAATTTCAGAGGAGGTTGTCAGTAGAATAAATTGCTTATTTAATGACTTTATAATACTTTTAATTAGAAAAAAAGGAAAATTCAAGAACCAGGGAATATGCCATTTATATTATATGTGTGAGTAGCAAGTATTTCTGCTATGTATGAATAATCAATAGAGAATATTTCACATTTTAAACTTGTAAAATATAATCCAGAATATTTAATCAAGTTCCTGTCTGCATTTAATGTCGTATAGTATATTGGAAGTCTGGCTATTAAATAGAAGCACTTATTAAAATTTAAAGTGGTCTCTTGTTTTGTTCTTTTAAGAGCTCTTGTTTTTTTAGCATTAATACTATTTAAATTTCTGGGATGATGACACATGCCTTCTGAGTCCTTAAATACACAGTTGTTTAGTCACTAAGTCGTATCTGACTCTTTTTGGACCCCATGGACTGTAGTCCACCAGGCTCCTCTGTCCATGGGGATTTCCTAGGCAAGAATAACTTTTTACAACACTTGTCAAATGCCTTCCAGAGCAGAATTCAAGGCCATGAGGCCACAATCCATGTTNTTCCTGTCTGCATTTAATGCCGTATAGTATATTGGAAGTCTGGCTATTAAATAGAAGCACTTATTAAAATTTAAAGTGATCTCTTGTTTTGTTCTTTTAAGAGCTCTTGTTTTTTTAGCATTAATACTATTTAAATTTCTGGGATGATGACACATGCCTTCTGAGTCCTTAAATACACAGTTGTTTAGTCACTAAGTCGTATCTGACTCTTTTTGGACCCCATGGACTGTAGTCCACCAGGCTCCTCTGTCCATGGGGATTTCCTAGGCAAGAATAACTTTTTACAACACTTGTCAAATGCCTTCCAGAGCAGAATTCAAGGCCATGAGGCCACAATCCATGTTCTTCCTATCTGAGTCAGTGTTGAAATAAGGAAGAAAAAGAAAAAAGTAAACTGCAATTAAATCATATGCAAAAGTTGCAAAATGAGTATTTCTCATGATAGTTATTGTAAAAGAAAATTTCAATGAGATGAAAGAAATAAGTGTTTGAATAAATTAAACATAAAGATCTGGTGTTTCTTTATGGTTAGCGTTAGTACTAGTAGGGCTTCCCTGGCGGCTCAGTGATAAAGAATCTGCCTGCCAATGCAGGAGAGACAGGTTTGATCCCTGGGTCTGAAAGATCTGCTGGAGGGAGAGGGTGGGATGAGATGGGAGAATGGCATTGAAACATGTATACTATCATGTAAGAAATGAATCGCCAGTCTATGTCCAATGCAGGATGCAGGATGCTTGGGGCTGGTGCATGGGGAGGACCCAGAGAGATGTTATGGGGTGGGAGGTGGGAGGGGATTCATGTTTGAGAACGCATGTACACTCGTGGTGAATTCATGTCAATGTTTGGCAAAACCAATACAGTATTGTAAAGTAAACTAAAGTTAAAATAAAAATTAAAAAAAAAAAAAAGAAGGATATGGCAACCCACTCCAATATTCTTGCCTCAGAAATCCCATGGACAGAAGAACCTGGAGGGCTGCAATCCATGGAGTATCAAAGAGTCAGACACAACCGAGTATTCATGCACATTAGTTTTATAACGGTATTTTAGGTATTGAAAGAAAATTGAAACATTAAAAAATCAGTTTCCATGGTTGTCTTCTAGATCCGCTTTCAGTCTTAAAAGGCCTTTTCTCTATTAGAATCTATTGAGGGTACCAAGGAGCTTTTCCTTATGTGGCTAATATTTACTACACTAGAAATTAAAACTAATAAATTTAAAACCATTTATTTATTAATCCACTGAAAGCTACAAGAATAAACCTCTTGGAAACTGATGAAAAAAATAACTATAAAGCCCTAGAGAATTAAAAGGATGAGAAAAGTGATATGGTTTCATATTTTTGCTAATCTTCTATGATGTCTGACCTAAGAGAAATCAGCTGAATTCTCATCTCTACTTTTACATTCAAATCATTGTCATATCACATATGATGTGGTATCTGGAAATGGATAGTTGTAAGAGAACGAGAGTGAAAAAAAGGCAAATAATATCATGATATTATAAAGAAATGAATAGTTTTGACCTCACTAAGACACAAAAGGGTTTCAAAATCCAATAGAACCTCAGAAAACACTGTGAGAACCACTATTATAAAGCATAAGTAACACACAAATGGCTTCAAACCTATGGAAAGCACTTGAAAACCCAGCTCAATCTGCATATTACATGTGGTATGTTTGTACCTAATGTTCAAGTACGAGATGAAAAGTATAGTCATGAGTGGACTATATCTGTTATATCCATTAGATATATAACCATGTATAACTGCTTACACAAGATTTAACACTGAAATATTCTAAAGGGAGCAATGATGAAAAATACAGTGAATGTTTTAATTAATGGCATGACTTTCATTTAAACTAGGATGATATTTAACTGAATATAAGATTTACCTAAATTATAAAACAAAGCACTGTTTTTTGGCTTTGCAAATTAATATAGTAGTTTAAATGACATCATCTAGATTATAAAACAAACTCTCTAGTTAACTGCCTTACCATAAAACACGAATCCCTGTTTTTGTAACACTATGCAATATTGGTGCACTTTATACTTATTCCTTGGCAAAACATTAAAGATGAGTTTGTAAAACTGTCAGATGTAATAAGCTATGATAAAGCAGCAACATAGAGCATTTAGAGACGTACACCTCATGGTGTTAAATTTCAGTGAATCAGAGGCACTACATATAATGCTGATTCACATTATTTTCACTGCCTGCTAGCCTGCCAAAAAACAAAAGAAATTTGTCATGAGGCTTTAAAAGCAATGGATTAACTTTTCAGTGAGGAATGCAACTGGAAAACAGCATGCATTATTAAATGATTTGCATGGAAATCCCATAGGATAATCCTTATATTAAAATTGCATGATAATGCCACACTCATCAGGTCAGAGCAATGGTGTTTCATAGAGTAAATAACTAGTGAATAAAGTGGTGAACAGATGAAAAACAGATGAAAGACAAACATGGATTTGCTGACTAGATCTAGAACAGGTTGATAAGAAAGTGAGAAATGGAAAAGAGTGTCAAGGAAAAATACGAAGCAGCACCAGATTTGTGATAGCATCTGGAAGAGAGTAAATGTACTAAACTAAGGAAGACTGAGAGATAGTCTAGCCAGCCAAGGCAAGCAAAAGCTTCCCAGATGGAAGGCCCACTTAATAAATGAGAGCTTTGTTCTCTATCTGATCCAAAACTCACAGCTGGCACCAGTTAATTTTTAGATACTAAATTTCTTTTTCACGTTATCCACTCCTTAACTATAGAATGTTTTTCCCTGAGATGAACATCACAGGTCAATATTGTAAAATATCAAAATAATAAGTGAATTTTCCTATGTAAAAACTGATTTGACTGATCAGTGTACTCATTCCATTTATATTTCAAAAGTTAAGTTTTAGAATAGACAATTAAAGTGACTGAATTGATTAAAAGAGGCAGGTTCAATCTCTGGGTCTGGAAGATTCTCTGTAGAAAGGAATGGCAACCCACTCCATTATTCTTGCCTGAAGAATCTCATGGACAGAAGAGCCTGGCAGGCTACAGTCCATAGGGTCGCAAAGAGTCAGACATGTCTTAGCAACTGAACAAGTATCTGACTGCATTGATTTCTAGGTTTAATCACAGTAAGAGTCAGACTTGGATATTCCAGAAAATGTGTGATTATAAAGGGACCTAATTTCAGATAAGCTTACTGACAATAGAATTTCCTTATGACTTCTTACCAAAATTCCGGTGAACACTTTTCCTTTGTTACATTTGCATTGAGGAAGGGAGAAATTAGGTTATCTGCTGCACTCTGTTAGGAATGAGGGCATCAGAACAATTAAAAACTGCAGAACTCTGTGTACATAACGACTTGCCCAAACTTTCCCCCGAGACACTTGACCAAACTCTAGCCCAGCTTCTGGCAGCAGAAGGCTAGGTCTTTAGAATGACACTGCAGCCCAGCCCCTCACCCCACTCCCAACCCCACGCCCCACTTCCCATCATTAAAATGCCTGCCTGAGAAAGCCCAGCGTTGCCAGGAAAATATTTTACTATTTGTTCTAGCCTGCTCTTATGGCCTCCCTTTCTTAGACTGTTCACTAGGAAGGACTTGAAAATTTGAATATGTGCCTCTTGTAACAGAAGCATCTCTCTCCAGGGTCTGGGAGCTATTCCTCTGACATGAAATCATTAAGAAGAAAGTCTCAGCCTCCCAGTCTCTGTGGGAAGATAAAACTCTGACTGGATAACTGCCAGCCTGCAAACCTAAGTGGCCTATCACAGTTACACTAACCACCCTTTGAACATTTTCACCTCTCTAATTCTACTGAGCCCCCGACTTCCCCTCCCTCCTTCTTCCTTAAAGTTCCCAGTCACCTTTGCAGAATTGAAATAGAGCTCAGCTCTTTCTCTTACTGTCAGGACTCACTGAATAAAATCTGTTTTTCACTCTTTAAACAAATGCCCCACTGTGTTTCTCATTGACAGTATCATGGGCAATGTGTCAACATAGGTAGAAATAGATAGATAGATAGATAGATAGATAGATAGATAGATAGATAGAAAGGAGGAAGGAGAAAGCATCCCTGAATCACTTAGGAAAGAGATGAAACCTAGTGTCCATTTCCTCTCTATCACATGGAGACAGACTTTGGTGTTGAAAGTGAAAGTGAAAGTCGCTCACGCATGTCCTACTCTTTGCGACCCCATGGACTGTAGCCTGCCAGGCTCCTCTGTTCATGGAATTCTCCAGGCCAGAATACTGGAGTGGGTAGCTGTTCCCTTCTCCTGGGGATCTTCCCAACCTACGGATCAAACCCAGGTGTCCCGCGTTACAGGTAGATTCTTCACCGTCTGAACCACCAGGGAAGTCCAAACTTGGCATTAAAATCAGTCAAATATCCAGGAGGTGTCTGTGTCATTTGCTGTTTCTCAGATCTTCTCATCACCTAACTAACTTGGGACCCACACCAACCCTCTTTCTTTCAATTTCAAAATCACAATGAAGTATGATGTGGGAGCATTCCATTATCTTGACTTGAGCCTCCCGGCAGTGCGCAGTGGTCATTCCTGCTGACTTCCTGTTATGAGGTAGCAGAACTCCCTGTGTTAGAGCAATAAGACCTCTTATTGATATGGATTTGCAAGTTGGAAACTGATTTGTGGTCATATCTGAGATGTGAAAATTCATAATTGTCAGAGAAAAAGGGCATGATTGCTTGCTCAAAAATTACATTTGTTAAAAGATTTATGCCCTTGTGTGAACTCTTACAGAGACATTTAAGTCCCAAAGGAAGATAGAAATCATCAAATTTCCCAAAACAATAGTGAAATAATAGAAGTAACTAGGCTGAAATATCCTCAAATTTTTATTTTGCATTACTCCATATAAGTTAGAAAGTATAAAGTGGTCTCACAGAATAGGTTTTTACTTAATAAATATTCATATTAGCTAACAAGTTAACTGGGCTTCCCAGGTAGCTCAGAGGTTAAAGCATCTGCCTGCAATGCCGGAGGCCTGGGTTCGATTCCTGGATCAGGAAAACCCCTGGAGAAGGAAATGGCAACCCACTCCAGTATTCTTGCCTGGAGAATCCCATGGACAGAGGAGCCTGGTGGGCTACAGTCCACGGGGTCACAAAGAGTCGGATATGACTGAGCGACTTCATTTCATTTTTCACATTTTCAACAAGTTAACTAAAAGAAGTGAAAAATGAATCAAATAGAAATATTTCTCAATTTTCATAAGATAAACTAATTTACCCCATAAAGTAGTAACTGATAATATTAGCAAGATAATTTTTGTTGCATTGCTTCATGCACTTATTGGTTATTAGACTAGTTATGCAACTGGATGCTACAAATATCAATATCTATAGTAAGCATAAATTTATTAACATTTAAGAATTTATTTCTTTTTTGATTATTACATATGACACAAATATCATGAGAAAATTCATTTTTGAAAAAAAGCAAATACAAANACTCCAGTATTCTTGCCTGGAGAATCCCATGGACAGAGGAGCCTGGTGGGCTACAGTCCACGGGGTCACAAAGAGTCGGATATGACTGAGCGACTTCATTTCATTTTTCACATTTTCAACAAGTTAACTAAAAGAAGTGAAAAATGAATCAAATAGAAATATTTCTCAATTTTCATAAGATAAACTAATTTACCCCATAAAGTAGTAACTGATAATATTAGCAAGATAATTTTTGTTGCATTGCTTCATGCACTTATTGGTTATTAGACTAGTTATGCAACTGGATGCTACAAATATCAATATCTATAGTAAGCATAAATTTATTAACATTTAAGAATTTATTTCTTTTTTGATTATTACATATGACACAAATATCATGAGAAAATTCATTTTTGAAAAAAAGCAAATACAAATATTAGAAATATGGTTACCTGGAGAATATTATATAGTGACATAAAAGACAAATATTAATATGGAGTGCATTTCTCAATGCCAATTCCATTAGGAGAGCAATTGTTCCATTTCTAGGCACTGTCAATATTATGAATAGATAACTACATACATAATGTTATTTCAGAAGCCCCTAAAAGACTTCTATCTACAATCTACAAAAAAAACACCATGACTCTATTCACCCTGTTCATCAAAGCCTCATGTTCTAAGAATAATTTTTGGATAGAATTTTGGGCTCATTGAATGTAGTTACTTTGGTTAATAGTAAAAATGTAGACTGATCAGTCATTCATATCTTAATGTAAGTGAATTTATAAACTCTTTGTGAAGAGCAGATTTGCATTTAGATACTGTGAAGACTGAAAGTAATAATAGCCTTTATTTGTTTCAGGGTTCTTCGTTCTCCAATTTATGTGCTTTTCTTGGGTGAAACCTCTGGAAATTGTAAATGCCAATCTCCTAAATCATGAGTGGATATCACTTTCAAAGGAGATTGAGTTTTCCCTTCACAAAGTAATCTTGTCTGTCACATTTGTAATATTCTGTTGAAGTTGTAAATTATGTTGATTAATATTTTAAGCACACCTGCAAAGAGAAAGACATATATGTGAGAGGGGGAAAACTGTGGGAGATATATTTATATTAACATTTATAGATATGTGTTTTCCCATAATGAAAAACTATAAAACAAAACAAACAAACAAAAAAACATGCAGGGGACAGGGAGAAAGAAAGCAAAACTAGAATACTTCATACCATGAAATATTGACTTAAGCAATTGTTTTTCATGAAACTGATGGGGGAGTAGCATGAATAATTATTTTCCATGCCTGTCTTATGTCCTTATCTCAACCCTTTTCAAATGGCATATTGGGAATGCAGTCTACTGCATGGAGGCCAATTGAGGGCATGTTAGGATGATGCTAAAGTTCTTATGCCTAGAGAAGATTGGTAATAGTGAAGGTCTCTCATCCTTCCAATTTAAAATGCTCAAATCCTTCCCTAAAAAGCATACTGTATCTCAATATTTAAAATAAATATTAGTTTACCATTTTAGTAAACTATGATGTAGTAAACTATGAAAATGATGGTCTTTCACTGATTTATATTTTGGGCATTGCAAAATACACAATATTTTTTGCATATGATTTTGAAAAATACAGCCACCAGCACAGAATCATTTAGAGCTTTAATTAGAAATAGAGCAATCATATTTCTTGCACCTATCATAATGATAGATTTTTAAATATTTCTGAATCATAAACCTAGTAATTTGAGATACTTACTTTTTTCAAATGCATCACTTCTTAGGAAAGGAGAATATACTACTTATTATGTTATATATACATCTAATAAGGTATCCTAAAGATAATTTGCTATTTTATAATTAATTGATTTATAACTGTTTTGTCTTTGGCTCTAGCAAGCATCAATAACATATATGATCTGTTCTTTATTGTGTTGTTTGCCTCCATGTTTTTTCCACAGTATCAAACATTTAATAATATATTTACTTACATGTTGATTATTTATATCCTACCAGAAGGACATGAGCTATATGAGAGCAATATATGTTTCATTATACATTCCCATCATTTGAGACAAAGGCTATCTGTAACATTGACAGAGATCGCAAATAAGGTAGTTATCATAGACTTTTAGGAATCTGAACACTTGATAGAAGCAAAAGTGTAACATTAGTATGATGATGGTACCTAGCTCAGTTTTCATGAAAACTAAGTGATATTCACATATGACTCGTATATTAGCTTTTCTAAGCCAACCATTTCCACTGATGGCTATAGGTCTGAGCATATCATATAACTTAGTAGACAACAAATCTGGGTATACTTTTCTGCAATGCTTGTAGTTCTAGAGACTAGAAGTCCAAGACTGGGGTACCAGCATGACTGAGTTCTGCTGAGAGCCCACTCCCTGGCTTTTAGACAGCTACCTTCTAGCTGTGGAACACAGCTGTACCCTCACATGGAGGAGAGAGCAAAAGGAATCAAGCTCTTCTGTGATAGGATACTATTGATACTATACTATACTATTAGATGAGGATACTAACCCCTTCACGAAGACTCAACCCTCATGACCTATAGTGTATAGTGAAGTCACTCAGTCGTGTCTTTGCGACCCCATGGACTGTAGCCTACCAGGCTCCTCCCTCCATGGGATTGTCCAGGCAAGAGTACTGGAGTGGGTTGCCATTTCCTTCTCCAGGGGATCTTCCCAACCCAGGGATCGAACCCGGGTCTCCCGCATTACAGGCAGACGCTTTAACTTCTGAGCCACCAGGGAAGCCCAAAACTAAATTATATTCTACAAAGAACTTCTTAAATGGTGCTTGCTGCTACTGCTGCTAAGTTGCTTCAGTTGTGTCCGACTCTGTGCGACCCCATAGATGGCAGCCCACCAGGCTCCCCCATCCCTGGTATTCTCCAGGCAAGAATACTGGAGTGGGTTGCCATGTCCTTCTCCAGTGCATGAAAGTGAAAAGTGAAAGTGAAGTCATTCAGTCGTGTCTGACTCTTAGCGACCCCATGGACTGCAACCTACCAAGCTCCTCAATCCATGGTGCTTAGACCTAGAGAAAAACTCTAGTCTGGCAGCAGTGGGATTTGAACCCACACCTCCAAAGAGACTGGAGACTAAATCCAGCACTTGAGACCGCTTGGCCATGCTACCTGCATGGCTCATGACCAAATTACCTTTCAAATGCCCATTTCCTGTTATCATTATCACACCAAGGGATAGGATTTCAAAATGTGAATCATGGGGAGACAAAACAGTTGAGTCCATAACATGGGTGGAGTCTCTGATCACCTCCCTTTGGATTTATGTGGGCTCTCTAATTGCTTTCACCAATAGACTGGCAGCTCCCATTTCTTGTTTCTTGAACCCATTGCTCTAAAAGCTTTTAGCTGCAACGTGAGAAAACCAATGACCTACTGGGGAGACCATATGAAGAGAACTTGCAAAAACTGGACAGGGAAAAGGGGAATGTCCTAGCTAACCCCAGTATTCCAGTCATCCTTGCCAACATATCAGACACGTAAGAGAAGACTTGTGTGTGTGTTTGTGTGTGCAGCAGAGTTTTATTAAAGTGTAAAAGGGTAGAGAAAGCTTCTGACATAAACATAAAAAAAGGGGGACAGAGAGTGCCCCAATAGCTAGTCTTATCAAGACCTTATATACTTTTCCCAGACCCACTCCCACAACATACATCTTAAATTAGCAAGATTAGAACTAACAATAGAAAGGTCTTACCAGACCCACTCCCACAACATGTCTTCAGATAACAAGATTAGTCAGACCGTTCTTGTTAAGAAAAAACATGTCCTTGAGCAAGATACATTGTTATACTGACTAAGACAAAGCAATGTAGACAAAGAAAAAAAGTCCCTTTCTCTTCCTTGGGGACCCTGGACTTCTTATCAACCTACCCAAGAAATGACTCTCTCATTCACCCCTTTTCTTTTAGGAGAATTATGTTGCCAAGGGAGAAGGGCATTGTTTTCGTTCTATAACTGCTTCCTGCTGTTGAAGGGCACCATCCCTAAATTGTTGAGGCAACATATTCTCTTAATAATCATATTGATGGTTTCTGATCCAGGGGTCTCAAGTAATAGTTGGAGGAGGCTGTGGCACTCATAGGAGTCTGGACAATCATTTGTAACTTAAAAGCTTTTAGACAGAAGCAAATCCAGTTTACACAGTTACAGATGAAAGGAGCAAATAGTAAAAACAGAACAATTAGACTTATTATGATTAAAATAGTTTTCCACCATGGGGAGCTAGTTAATGTTTCCGAAAATGAGGTGACTGAGGCTTTAGGAGTACCCATAGCCTGAATCATTTTGTTCATGTGTTTAGTAAAGTGAGTAACATTGATGTTCATATCGGGTATATATGTACAACACTGGGTATGAATAATGGCACAAATTCCTCCTTGTGCAGCCATTAGAATATCTAAGAGCAATCTGTTTTGTAAAACTACCTTTCTCATTTGTATCTATTCAGCATTAAGGGCTGAAATAGCTTTTTGAGAATGTAAAGCCTATTGAGTAAAGTTAGTCAGAGCATCAACTCATAGCATAACATCTGTAGTTCCCAGAGAGAACGAATAATTCCTACAACAAATATTGTAGCCAGATAATCATACCAGTAAAAAATAGACCTTGCCCAACAAGTTTTAAGGTGTGGCAGATTAGCAGGCTTCTCTAGAAGCTCTGAAAATACGAAACCATAAGTAAAAGTTAGACCTAGGGTGCATCTCCCTATCCAGCCAGGGGAAGCCACACCCATAGATAAAAGCCACATATCCAGTAGGTCTGGTTTGGAGCAAGCCAGTGTGTCTGAGGGATCCAGTCCCAGTCAGTGCCTGGCCAGGCAAAAGGAGGACCTGGACCGGGATTGGAAAACACAGGAAGTATTACATTGTATATTTCTTGAGGCAAAAATCCCAATTGTTTTCAATCATTACAAATAAGTTGTCAACTAACTTCTAGGGATGGCTCTATTTGTTCCTAGCATATGGGAGCATTAGATAGTAGGCATCCCTTTACAGGAGGTAGCCATATGACCTCATCCCATATTTGATAAACATCAAGTAGAAAACGACCAGATCTAGACCCGTTTACCTTCTTATGTGCACAAAATAGTCATTAAACCAAATTAAAACATAATCAAAATGAAAAGTCACATTATTTCCATACCTAAGGTACAATATGTTATACCGGTCCACTTTAAGATTGTTAGATGTCATCAGATTTGGAGGGTTGAAGAAAGTCCTCCTCCTGAAGTGGAGAAACCCACGATGGAAAGCCTTCTATTGATGAGGAGGGGGAGTGCTCTGAAGACCCAGGAGTTAGATTGATTGTGGAATTTGGGATAAGAATGAGCTCAGGACAGGAAGGCATTGTCTTATGGTCAAAGAGCAGACTCAGGACTTTTGGAGTCAGCAAGCAAGCCCATATAGCTTGTCACACTTATCTGGTAAGGGCTTTCCCAGAGGGGCTCTAGAGATTGTCCTCCAGACTCTAACATCTTTATCAGGACTTCTGTTCCTGGCTTGAACAGCAGCTTGTCTGGCTTGTCTGAGTCAGAGGTTGGGTCAGGAGTTACCTCCTGGAGTTTTCATAATGCCTGTTGAAAAGCTGAAAGCTGAGTCACATAGTTAATTCTAAGTCTTCAGGATCTATAACAATATTTGTGCACAAAAACAGTCCCATAGAGACATAATCCACCCCCTTCTTTTTTTTGGTGGGGGTGGGGGGGGGAGGCAGTTTGAGCCCCCTCATTAAAGGCCAGGCCTTCAAGCCATTCATCTCCGAAAGTAGTAGCTTCTCTCAAAACTCAAACTGTCAAGTCAGGCAGGAGTCAGCGTCTGTCCCAAGACATACATTAAATCTCTCCAAGTCAAGCTCATAAAGTAAAGTTAGTCCCATAAAGACTTTGATGTACTTTCTGGATCTTTTAAATAGTCTCAACCATAACTGGGGCTGTTTGAATTTCTACTGAGACTGAGGCAACCCCTCCTGGAAGGGTACCCTGATTCTCAGCCTGTTCAGTTAGGAGCCCCAGATACAGGGACAAAGTAAGAGGCAGCTGAAGGTTTTACACCCAAATCTGTACCCTTAGGACATAAGTCTGGTGTGTCTCGCAGAGAGATAAAAAGCAACATATATGGCACTTCTACCCATTTCCCTTGTTTTATAATTGTAAAACAGTATAATTAAGAGATCCTTCAACAATCCAGCATTTCCTGTCTTCCAAAAGACACTGTGGCCATTCAGTATCACAGAAGATCAGGCATGTCTTTTTTTAAACTCTGGGGATCAAGTTTGTCTCAGGTTTTTTTGTTTTGTTTTGTTTTGTTTTGTTAAATATACTTTAAAGGAGTGGCTCTGGAACTGCTAGCTCCCATCTGTAAGAGAGAAAAGAGTGTCATTCGCAGCCATGGCTTTTTTCCAATGGAGGTGTCCCTCCCTGCTCTAGATGGGGTGGACAGAGACTTTCCACTGAAGCTTTCCTTCCCTGATGGGACTTAGTCTGTCCCTTACTGATGCAGGTGCCTTACTTGTCCCTCCTGGTTCTACCACTGAGGTGGGGTGGGGATGCACCAGGGGTAGACCTGATGGCATCCCAGATGGATTTCTAGTTCCTTACCACCAAGACCTTTGTTTGATTTGCCCATTTCCTCTGATGCCACCTGGAGTGGAACAGAGTAGTTTCCCAAGCTAGGACTACTAGGGGAAGCACCCATCTTCCGTGTGCCCATGCACATTCCTACATACAGTCCTGACCACAGTGGAAGTGGTGAGTCATAAAGGGATGAACCTCAGCCAAGACGGCCCTTCTGAGTGCCACCACACCAGTATACGTGATAGCAGAAGAGGTGGTGAAGGGTCGGCTGGTGAGGAAAAAGTGATTTTTGCCCTTAAGCTACTAGGGCCAACCCTTCCAGCTCATATCCACAGATTCCACAGAAGGAATGTCTATGGAGTTGAGACAGAAGCCACTGGATAGCTTTCTAATGATTTGAGACGGAAGCCACTGGAGAGCTTTCTCTGGTCTGCTAAGAAGAGCTAGCACTACCAAAGGAAGAAACCCACTGTACTTCCAATCTGTGATTCCCAACTTATGTTCTTGGAAACCTCATGCTCCATAGCAGGGCTTCCATCCATGTAGTCTGGAGGCACAGCTATGACAAGACTTCTGGCCTCATATGGAAGCAGCCGAGAGAGATGCTGCTGAAGCTAGAGTTCCACCTAGTTCCTGAACATGCTGCTGGAGCTCGAATTCCACCTCATTCCCGAACATACTCCTAGCAAGACAAGGTGTCTCATGACTAACAAGCATACGGTCTAAGTAAAAGTACACAGTACTAGCATGGATAACAAGTCCCTTGAAAGTCTATGATCCGACAAGTTAGGTTCAATTCAGTTCAGTCGCTCAGTCGTGTTGGACTGTTTGCGACCCCATGAATCAGAGCATGCCAGGCCTCCCAGTCCATCACCAACTCCAAGAGTTCACTCAAACTCATGCCTATCGAGTCTCTCTTTCAGTATCCTATCATTTTGCCTTTTCATACTGTTCATGTGGTTCTCAAGGCAAAAATACTGAAGTGGCTTGCCATTCCCTTCTCCAGTGGAAGACCTTCTGTCAGACCTCTCCACCATGACCCTCCTTTCTTGGGTGGCCCTGCATGACATGGCTTAGTTTCATTGAGTTAGACAGGGCTGTGGTCTGTGTGATCAGATTGTCTATTTTTCTGTGATTATGGTTTCAGTTTGTCTGCCCTCTGATGCCCTTTCTCAGCACCTACTGTCTTACTTGGGTTTCTCCTAACCTTGGACGTGGGGAATCTCTTCACGGCTGCTCCAGCAAAGCGCAGCCGCTGCTCCTTACCTTGGACGAGGGGTATCTCCTCACCGCTGCCCCTCCTGACCTTCACGTGGAATAGCTCCTCTCGGCCCTCCTGCGCCCATGCAGCTGCTGCTCCTTTGATGTGAGGTTGCTCCTCTCGGCCGCCTCCCCTGACAAATTAGGTTAGTATTTCTAATTCCTCACACAATTACAAAATGGTCAAAGAGACTAGGAAAATTTGACTGAGAAAGGAAAGTTCAGTCTACTCACTTTGCCCATTTCTGGCTGCTCCCCTCACAAGGATGTTGGGTGTCTTTTGGCATTGGTAGGTCAGTATAAACCCCTGACAAGGCGCCCCTTTTGGGGGCTGCTTTCAGTCATTACAAGGCATGGAAAAACTGCAAAGCAGGGCTCAACGCTCACTTCTTACTTATTTCTGCACACCTCTTTCATTCTACATTCACACAGACAGGCACACCACGAAGAGTTGGTAAAGTAAAGCAGAAAACATGTATACTGAGAAACCAGAGAGGCTAGAGCTCTGAGCATTCTTACCTTGTCTCTAAGAACCCAGATGAGCCACCAAGATGATAGCTTATGGGAAAGGATGTCAGATTAGTGATCTCCAAAGAAGAAGATTTAGCTTTGGGACCAGGGACCAGGTCTGATCACTCAGGAGCTTTTGTGTAGCAGAGTTTTATTAAAGTATAAAAGGGACAGAGAAAGCTTCTGAAAGAGACATCAGAAGGGGGATGGACAGTGCCCCTGAGAAAGGCTTTTTGATCCTTCCAGACCAAACCAGTAATGAGCTAAACACCACCACAAAATATGGATCAAAAGGATAACCCTGTTGAGCCTTGCCAGAATTCCTGACTCACAGATAATAAACATAATAAAATTATTGTTGTCTTAAGCCACAAAGTCTGGGATGATTGGTTTTTCAGCAATAAATTCAACATAGACCTAGATCAATGTTTGTTCATTACATAACTTTCAAACTATCTGTGCTAGTTCTGTATCACTGTGTAACAAGAACTTAGCACCTTAAATATTGTAACATACATTTACTTTACCACAGTTTCTGTGGGTCAGGAATCTGTTCACAGCATAGCTGGGTGCTCAGTTTCCAGGTCTCATAAAACTGCAACCAATCTGTGGGGCAGGACTGTCTTTTCATAGAACCTTGATGGACAGGATCTGCTTTCAAGCTCATATGGTTTTTGGAGGAATTAAGTTCCTTTGGGGCTATCAGCATGAGGGCTTCTTACTGGCTATTAGCTGGAGGCCACCTGCATATCCTTGGTATGCTGGCATTACCTACATGACCACTTGCCTCCTCAAAACCATCAAGGAGATAATCTCCTACCTATATGACTTACAGTCTGATGTCATATAATCATGTGCAGATAGTTACATGCATCTAGAACTTTTTCCTAATTTTATTGATTAGAAATAAGTCACAGTTTCTGTTCATAGTCAGGGGCAGGGTTAATACAGGATATAAAACTAGGTGGCGGGGACCATGGAGGCCACTGCAGAGTCTGTCTGCCATGCTGTCTTACACCTGAACTGGTTTTTTTCTTTTTTTCATCTGTGATGAAGTAAATTCTTGGAGAATCTTTATTTTTAAGTTGAAGTCTAGTTGCCGTTCAATATTATATAAGTTACAGGCAAACTGTATAGTGATTCACAATTTGTGAAGTTTATAGTCCATTTATAGTTATTAGAAAATTGGGTATATCCCCCATGTTGTACAGTATGTCCTTGTAGCTTATTTTATACCTAGCAGTTTGTACCTCTTGTTCCCCTACTCCATATTGCCCCTCTCTTTTTCCTCTTCCTGACTAGTAAACACTAATTTGTTCTCTATATCTGTGAGTCTGTTTCTTTTCTGTTATATTAACTAGGTTTTTTTTTTTAGATCCCACATTTAAGTGATAGCATACAGTATTTGTCTTTCTTTGACTTATTTCACATAGAAAACTTTTTCATCTGGATTTATTGTTATTTGTTGTATCTAGGAGTATCCTAAGTGACACAGCAACCAGAACTGACAGAGATTAACAGAAGACTGGTTAGGAAGCTCTGGCATTTAAAAATGTAGTTATAAATTTTGATATATTATAACATTTGACTAAGGAATTTGCAGTTATTAAATTATAATTTTGTCCCCATCAGAATAGGAATGAATATATTCTAATGCATGCATATTGGAGAAAGAAATGGCAACCCACTCCAGTGTTATTGCCTGGAGAATCCCAGGGATGGGAGAGCTTGGTAGGCTGCCGTCTATGGGGTCACACAGAGTTGGACATGACTGAAGTGACTTAGCAGCAGCAGCAGCAATGCATGCACAAAAGACTGCCCTTATTTCCTTTCTTCTAACTAATCTGTAAAATTTTAGTAAAAAAGAAAATCATGGAAGAGAATGGCTGTTTCCTCAATACAATGAGGACAGTTATGAAAAAACAGGTCATTTAGGCATCAAGTTAGGCCATAGTGGCAAGAGAACCCATAGTGGGTTCTAGTAAACCATGGATATCCCAGTGTGCCATTTGTAGACATTTGAAAATCAAGGTGTCAGAACTGTTTTTATGACCCTGCCACTGCAGGCTACCCTAAAGTTCTCCTATGCCCACCCCAAATTAAGGTTTCTCCTTGACATACTATTGATGGAGTATCCTCAAGCACACCCAGTAAATGAACTTTTGAGAAAGGCACCAGAAAAACAGGTGAGTGTACTGAGACTCTCAAGGAGAGATCACAGAAGCACTGCTGCCTCTAAAAAGAGTTTCTCTTAAGAAAAGTCAGCATTTTGGAAAGAAGGTCAACATGAACAGCCTCAGACACTAAGCTAAGGAAGTGGAGACCTGAAGGTGGTGTTAGGAAACCAGAGAAGCTTCAGCTAGTGAGTAACCTGGACTCTATGGCCTCCCATTTTGTCATCTCACCAGGCAGACAGGATCCTAGAGTGAGACAGGGTCCTTTGAGCTCACTTCTCAGCTAAGCCCCAGTCTTTGCCCCCATCCTGCCTTTGACTTGCCTGGCCCAATTTTAGCAATAATTATCCTAAGTTACTTTCAGAGAGAATCCCACCTTTGGTGTCTAATCATCCTTGATAACTCATCAAATTCTTCATCTCCCACTTGATATACAAGTCCTTAGTTAAATTGGTTTAGCAAGAGTCCTCCCTATCTTTGATGTCCTGTGTTCCATGCCCTTGATCCTCTCACTGGCCTTATTGGCTCTAAATCCTACTTGGCTCTAAATCCTACTTGTCTTTGTTCTACTCAAAGTAGAGCCTAATCCCTCTTCCTAGTGTGAGAGTCTTGGTATATTTCACAACAGTTTTAGTGAGAGTTGGACCATAAAGAAGGCTGAGGGCTGAAGGAAAGATGCTTTCAAACTGTGGTGCTGGGTAAGACTCTTGAGAGTCCCTTGGACAGCAAGAAGATCAAACCAGTCAATCCTAAAGGAAGTCAACCCTGAATATTCATTGGAAGGACTAACGCTGAAGCTGAAGCTCCAAAGGGCCACCTGATATGGAGAGCCAGCTCACTGGAAAAGACACTGATGCTGGGAAAGATTAAGGGCAGGAGTAGAAGGTGGCGACAGAGGGTGAGATGGTTGTATGGCATCACCACCTCAATGGAGATGCATTTGAGCAGATGCCAGGAGATAATGGAGGACAGAGGAACCTGGTGTGCTGCAGTTCATGGTGTCACAAAGAGCACAAAGACACAGCTTAGTGGCTGAACAACAAAATTTATTTAACTGGCTGTGCTGGGTCTTAGTTGCAAAAAGAAAACTGTTAGTTGGGGCATGTGGGATCTAGTTCCCTGACCAGGGATCAAACCCAGGCCCTCTGCACTGGGAGCATGGAGTCTCAGCCACTGGGTCACCAGGGAAGTCCCGCACAACAGTTCTGAATAAAGTCTTCCCCTACTGTTTTAATTAACAAGTGTTAGAATAATTTTTTCTTTAATATTGCTGGCCCTGAGAATATGGGCAGGGCCAGAAACACACCTCTGGTGAGAACCTGAGATAGGAGAAATCCTACCTTGAGGCTCAAGGGACACTATGGAACTGGGTTGGAAAGCCAACTGACATCACTCACCCATGGATCTTCCACAAGGTTCATTACCCTCAGGCTCATTTCACAGTTTATAAGTGCATATAACATCTTCATAAACCCAGAGAGATGTCTGTCTAATGTTTAGAACATTGGATGGCTGAGCTTATTTCCAGTGGAAAAATACACTCTAAGAAAGCTAGTCTCTCAAAATTAAAAAAAAGTGCCCACTTTTTCCTTCTTGGAAAGCATGAAGAAAGTATTGCTGCGAAAACTTTGTATGAGATACCTGTAGAAAAGTTTGGAAGTTTCTGAGATGGAAAGAGTATGCTAAGAATAACTAATAACTAATTTTTGAAGTGTAATATTTGTTGGCTAATAAGTAGGTTTTATTTCATTGATGACCTGTTGAATAGCTTTATTTAAATTATTTTTACAAATAAAATGATTCATCAATATACAAAATATACATGAAAACATCTTTTCCATTTAAAATAACTTATTAGGAAAGTTTTCCTGATATATACACCTATAGTGGAAACCACTTC
>SJYR01004045.1:109705-121451 GCA_006410655.1 Kobus ellipsiprymnus | reverse complement strand
AAGATCATGGCATCCAGTCCCATCACTTCATGGCAATTATATGGGAAAACAGTGTCAGGCTTTATTTTTTGGGCCTCCAAAATCACTGCAGATGGTGACTGAAGCCATGAAATTAAAAGATTCTTACTCCTTGGAAGGAAAGTTATGACCAACCTAGATAGCATATTCAAAAGCAGAGACATTACTTTGCCAACTAAGGTCCATCTAGTCAAGGCTATGGTTTTTCCAGTAGCCATGTATGGATGTGAGATTTGGACTATAAAAAAGCTGAGCGCAGAAGAGCTGATGCTTTTGAACTGTGGTGTTGGAGAAGACTCTTGAGAGACCCTTGGACTGTTAGGAAATCCAACCAGTCCATCAAAAGATCAGTCCTGGGTGTTTTCTGGAAGGACTGATGTTGAAGCTGAAACTCCAATACTTTGGCCATCTTATGCAAAGAGCTGACTCATTTGAAAAGACCCTGATGCTGGGAAAGATTGGGGGCAGGAGGCAAAGGGGACGACAGAGGATGAGATGGTTGGATGGCATCACCAACTCAAAGGACATGAGTTTGGGTAGGCTCCGGGAGTTGGTGATGGACAGGGAAGCCTGACGTGCTGCAGTTCATGGGGTCACAAAGAGTCAGACACGACTGAACAACTGAACTGAACTGAACTGAGATAAGAGAGCATATATTCCAAAATTAAGCCCAGGCTCTTTCTCACTTTTATAGTATCTGATTAGGAATACATGCTGACACAAAAACATTATCTGATCAAGTGATAAGCAAATGTGAATATAGAGGTTTATTTAAACTTTATAACCAGTTTTGCATGGGAAGGGGCACCATCTTTGGAATGAAGAATTCAAGAATGGATATTATCAACAAGAAGAAAATATCTTAAAAGAGTAACATCAATGTCTTTTTCTCAGAACTAACAAAAGCTCAAAATATGTACGCTTAGGCTTAAGTGTGCCAACTGTTCAGTATCTGTCCCTACACTGAGTTTCTTATAAATTGAGTGCCATTAGAAATAGCTGGCTGATGAAAAAGTTAATTTTTAACATGACTATTGACCGCAGATAAAAGGTTTTTTTATACAGTTCATGAGGTTCTTACAGCAAGTATACTGGGGTGGTTTGCCATTCTCTCCTCCAAGAAGGAGGAGATTTCCTCTTCTTGGGCTCCAAAATCACAGCAGATAGTGACTGGAGCCATGAAATCAGAAGACAATTGCTTCTTGGCAGAAAAGTGATGAAAAACCTAGACAGTCTATTGAAAAACAGAGACATTACTTTGCCAACAAAGGTCCATATAGTCAAGGCTATGGCTTCCCAGTGGTCATATGTAGTTGTGAGAGCTAGACTGTAAAGAAGGGAGACCACCAAAGAACTGATGCCTTCAAACTGTGGTGCTGGAGAAGACTCCTGTAAGTCCCTTGAACAGCTAGGAGATCAAATCAGTCAATCTTAAGAGACATCAGCCCTGAATATTCACTGGAAGGACTGATGCTAAAGCTGAAGCTCCAGTATTTTGGCCATCAGATGCAAACAGAGGACTCATTGGAAAAATCCCTGATGTTGGGGAAGATTGAGGGCAGAAGGAGAAGAGGGCATTAGAGGATGAGATGCCTGGATGGCATCACTGATGCAATGAACATGAACTTGGGCAAACTCTGGGAGTTGGTGAGGGACAGGGAGGCCTGGCATGTTACAGTCCACGGGGTTGCAGAGAGTCAGACATGACTGGGTGACTGCAAAACAGCAACAAAGGGAAGATTATATATCAAAAGAGAGTACTGGTGGCTGCCACTTTCTCCCCACGACTTTCACAGCCTCTTTAATATCCTTATTCCTCAACGTGTAAATTACAGGGTTTAGCATGGGGGTGACAACGCTATACAATACTGAGATTAGTCTGTCTTTCTCCAGTGAGTAAGATGAGATGGGCCGCACATACGTGAAGATGGAGCTGCCATAATAGAGCAGGACAATGACCAGGTGGGAGGCACAGGTAGAAAAGGCCTTTTGCCTCCCCTCTGAGGAGCGGATCCTCAAGATGGTGGAGATGATGTAGAGGTAGGAGAGGACAATACACAAGAAGGGAGTCCAACCAATGAAGACCCCAATGGAGAGTAGGGCCAGCTCATTGACAGAAGTGTCCCCGCAAGACAAGATCAGCAAAGGGGGGATGTCACAGAAGAAGTAATTAATCTTGTTGTTGCCACAGAAAGGCAGACGGAACGTCAGTACTGTGTGCACCACTGAGTTGAGGAAACCACCAGTCCAGCAGGAGGCTGCTAACCGGCTATACAGGACCTTGTTCATAATAACCGAATACCTTAAGGGCTTACAGATTGCAATGTAGCGATCATATGCCATGGCTGCCAGGAGGAGACACTCTGATCCTACAAAGAAAATGAAGGCAAAAAGTTGAGCCACACATCCGCCATAAGAAATGCTCTTCTTCTTTGATAGCAGATGGACCATCATCTGGGGAACATTGGTAGTGGTGTAGCAGATGTCAAGAAAAGCCAAATTCCCTAAAAAATGATACATGGGTGTATGTAGATGTGGATCAAGCACAGACACCAAGATGATGAATACATTTCCTCCTAAAGTACAGACATAAGTCAGAAAGAAGATGGTGAATAGCAAAACCTGCAGTTCATTTAGGTCAGAGAATCCCAAAATTACAAATTCAGACAGAGTTGTTTGATTCTTTCCTTCCATGGCGTTGCCTGGTTCCCTTTGGTGAATTGGGCAAAGAGAAGCACAGATTAAAATAATCATATGCACAGCAGCAAAGATCTGCAAAACAAGAAAAGTGTTATGAAAAAAATCATCACCGTCTGTATCAGATTCCAACCCTGAGAAGCAGCATCCCTTTGTAAACCATGCTCATATGTATCATTGAACAGGGCTTTCCTGGTGGCTCAGATGGTAAAAAAAATCTGCCTGCAATGCAGGAGACCGCAGTTCAATCCCTGGGTCAGGAAGATTCTCCTGGAGAAGGGAATGGTAACCCACTCCAGTATTCTTGCCTGGAGAATATTGAACAGGGCTTTCCTGGTGGCTCAGATGGTAAAAAATCTGCCTGCAATGCAGGAGACCCCAGGTCAATCCCTGGGTAGGGAAGATTCTCCTAGAGAAGGGAATGGTAACCCACTCCAGTATTCTTGCCTGGAGAATTCCCTGGACAGAAGATCCTGGCAGGTTACAGTCCATGGGGTCCCAAAGAGTTGGACACCACTGAGCGACTAACACTTTCACTTTTTCACTTTCTTATCATTGAACACAGCTATAAGTACATCTAGTGTTCTACTTGTAAATAAAATCTCTAAAATACTTTGGACACCTGATGCAAAGAACTGACACATTAGAAAAGACCCTAATGCTGGGAAAGATTGAAGGCAGGAGGAGAAGGCAATGACAGAGGATGTGATGTTTGGATGGCATCAGTGACTCTATGGACATGAGTTTGAGCAAGTTCTGGGAGTTGATGATGGACAGGGAAACCTGTTGTGCTACAGTCCATGGGGTCACAAAGAGTTGGACATGACTGAGCAACTGAACTCACTGAAAATTATACAGTACAGACAATGTTCAATTAGATAGAAACTCACAAAAGGGAACCATACACCCTAAGCATCCCCTATTAATAAAAGCTGGGTCAGGTCCACCAGAATTTTCTTGGTAATGTGTGAGTATAAGTTGCAGGATAGTTTATAGAAGAAACTCTGGGATTCACTAGTTTCTTTAAAGCCATTCCTGCTCTTTTCCATTCTTGAATACTGATATAAAATTTAATTTGTTATGTTTTATAGAGACTGAAAAGGACATAAGGATAAAAGGCACTAAAAGGCTTTTCCACCTCTTTGTTAGGTCAACCACCCTTTGTTAGGGTCTCCTGACACAAATTGTGGTTCATATCTGCAAGACCAGAAGAAACAGGTAAAAGACATGGATCCTGATTTATTGTGACCTCTTCTAAGAACAGAGAAATTTTTAGATTAAAGGGAACATGGCAGCTTTCTAGATGTTATACATTGTGGTAAGATATAGCACATACTTTGTGACCTTTCCTATTCACTACAGCTCTTCAGAATAGATGTTATCATCTTCATTTTGCAGATGAAGTTTTAAAGTTCAGAGAGGTTAAACAGTGTGTTCGAGATCACACAGCTAGTAAGAACTAAAGAGGGATCACACTTAGTTCTGTCTAAGTCTGTATCTCCAGCCTGTTTTGGAGACCTAGAATGGCAATCAGGTCTTATCTTCCCTGCCAATTCTTTTGCTGAAGACTGCTTACCTAACTTGGGTGTATCCTATGTAAGTTGAGAAAAATGTGTCCTGCAAAGAGAAGCACAGATTAAAATAATCATATGCACAGCAGCAAAGATCTGCAAAACAAGAAAAGTGTTATGAAAAAAAATCATCACCGTCTGTACCATATTCCAACCCTGAGAAGCAGCATCCCTTTGCAAACCATGCTCATATGTGTCATTGAACAGGGCTTTCCTGGTGGCTCAGATGGTAAAAAATCTGCCTGCAATGCAGGAGACCCCAGGTCAATCCCTGGGTAGGGAAGATTCTCCTAGAGAAGGGAATGGTAACCCACTCCAGTATTCTTGCCTGGAGAATTCCCTGGACAGAAGATCCTGGCAGGTTACAGTCCATGGGATCCCAAAGAGTTGGACACCACTGAGCGACTAACACTTTCACTTTTTCACTTTCTTATCATCGAACACAGCTAGAAGTACATCTAGTGTTCTACTTGTAAATGAAATCTCTAAAATACTTTGAACACCTGATGCAAAGAACTGACTCATTAGAAAAGACCCTAATGCTGGGAAAGATTGAAGGCAGGAGGAGAAGGCAATGACAAAGGATGTGATGTTTGGATGGCATCAGTGACTCTATGGACATGAGTTTGAGCAAGTTCTGGGAGTTGGTGATGGACAGGGAAGCCTGTTGTGCTACAGTCCATGGGGTCACAAAGAGTTGGACATGACTGAGCAACTCAACTCACTGAAAATTATACAGTACAGACAATGTTCAATTAGATAGAAACTCACAAAAGGGAACCATACACCCTAAGCATCCCCTATTAATAAAAGCTGGGTCAGGTCCACCAGAATTTTCTTGGTAATGTGTGAGTATAAGTTGCAGGATAGTTTATAGAAGAAACTCTGGGATTCACCAGTTTCTTTAAAGCCATTCCTGCTCTTTTCCATTCTTGAATACTGATATAAAATTTAATTTGTTATGTTTTATAGAGACTGAAGAGGACATAAGGATAAAAGGCACTAAAAGGCTTTTCCACCTCTTTGTTAGGTCAACCACCCTTTGTTAGGGTCTCCTGACACAAATTGTGGTTCATATCTGCAAGACCAGAAGAAACAGGTAAAAGACATGGATCCTGATTTATTGTGACCTCTTCTAAGAACAGAGAAATTTTTAGATTAAAGGGAACATGGCAGCTTTCTAGATGTTATACATTGTGGTAAGATATAGCACATACTTTGTGACCTTTCCTATTCACTGCAGCTCTTCAGAATAGGTGTTATCATCTTCATTTTGCAGATGAAGTTTTAAAGTTCAGAGAGGTAAAACAGTGTGTTCGAGATCACCCAGCTAGTGAGAACTAAAGAGGGATCACACTTAGCTCTGTCTAAGTCTGTATCTCCAGCCTATTTTGGAGACCTAGAATGGCAATCAAGTCTCATCTTCCCTGCCAATTCTTTTGCTGAAGACTGCTTACCTAACTTGGGTGTATCCTATGTAAGTTGAGAAAAATGTGTCCTGAACTTAGCAATTTCGGTTGTGAATCAAGAAAATGGTAGTGATCACATGTATTCCTTCCAATTGTCAACCTGACTTAAAACTATGCTTTATTTTGCCTTCAGAGATAGATTTTCTGAAGCCTGTTTTTGGAAAATTTTCAAGTATCCTCTCCTTCCCTCCCTCTTTCATCCCGTCTTTCTCTCCCTCTCCTTCCTCACCCCAACTCCACTGCCCATACACTCCCCTCTTCCTATAGCTTTTTGAAACAGGTTCACAAAGGGCAACATTGCACTTTGTATAATAGGATGTTAGTATACATTCCTCAGACACATATCTTCTTGCCCTTAACTCTGAGATTTCCAAGTTTTCCTGACATTTAGAAAAATTGAAAATCATCATTCTAATTGACATTAGAAAAACTCTGCTCAGTTGCATAGACTAAGAACAAACCCTTGGTGCCCAGGCCCATGACCATTAGTCACTTCACCTCAGTAACAGTTATCAACGTTTCCATCAAAGATATTTCCTGACTTTCTTAATAAGTTATTAGTACCAAAGAGGAGTGAATAGAGAGAAGTGTCATAAGCTTAACATGATCTAATGTCTCTGCTGCTGCTGCTAAGTCACTTCAGTCATGTCCGACTCTGTGTGACCCCATAGACGGCAGCCCACCAGGCTCCCCCGTCCCTGGGATTCTCCAGGCAAGAACAATGGAGTGGGCTGCCCTTTCCTTCTCCAATGCATGGAAGTGAAAAGTGAAAATGAAGTCACTCAGTCATGTCTGACTCTTCACGACCCCATGGACTGCAGCCTACCAGGCTCCTCCATCCAGCGGATCCTCCAGGCAAGAGTACTGGAGTGGGGTGCCACCTCTACCACACTGATAATTGTGGATAGTTTGAATTTAAATTCCCAGTTCATTCTTTACCTGTGATTTCTCTAGTTCCTAAATTGCTCAACAAATCAAAATTCAAGGAGAATTTTTTTTTCACATTGTAGAGTGCTTTAGAGATATTTTAAAAGATATCGTAGAGAGCATGCCCAATGTTCACCTTTAGATAAATTTTTCCAAAGTTTTCATCATCTATTTTTTTCTGATTAAAGTTAATATATTTGTGTTAGAATATTTAGAAAATATTGAAAATAAAATAAAAACATTAAAAATTAGTATCTCCAACCAAGAAAACCTCTACTAATGGTTTGCTATATGTTCATCTAATCAATTTTCCATGCACGAAATATTCAAAATGGAGATCAGAAAGTACATGTTTTAATCTGCGGTTTTTCCTTAAGCACCATTTTACAATAATTTCTCATGGCAATAAGTATTCTCCTGAAACATGATGTTTGAATTATACACAAATATTCATATGAATACAGCAAATTTTTTATATACCCACCCTTATTAATGGATGATTATGTTTATGTTTGTTATGATAAATTTCAGTAATAAGCATACTAAATTAGATTCCTTGAACTTGGAGTTAACTGTCCTATATTTTAACAAACTTTTAAAGATTCATCCTAATAAATTAGAGACCCCCTGATGCTGGTCATCATTCTGGAAAATTCAAGAGCCATTTGGCTACTGTAGGATTCAGTGATTGTTGGACAAATTATTTTAAGTGCTGGCTAGAGAAAAGCACTTAAAACCTTTGCTGCTGCTGCTATTGCTACTAAGTCGCCTCAGTCGTGTCCGACTCTGTGCGACCCCATAGACAACAGCCCACCAGGCTCTGCCGTCCCAGGGATTCTCCAGGCAAGAACAGTGGAGTGGGTTGCCATTTCCTTCTCCAATGCATGAAAATGAAAAGTGAAAGTGAGGTTGCTCAGTCGTGTCCGACTCTTCGCGACCCCATGGACTGTATGTAGCCTACCAGGCTTTTCCGTCCATGGGATTTTCCAGGCAAGAGTACTGGAGTGGGATGCCATTGCCTTTGAGTACTTAAAACCTTTGAGTACTTTCTACTCAGAATCTAATTTACTCTTTAGATAAATCCTCTGAGATAAATAATGCTGTCATTCTGAATTCCAGATGAAAACACTGAGTCTCAGCAAAATAAATATCTGACTGAGCGACTTCGACCCCATGGACTGCAGCCTACCAGGCTCCTCCATCCAGCGGATCCTCCAGGCAAGAGTACTGGAGTGGGGTGCCACCTCTACCACACTGATAATTGTGGATAGTTTGAATTTAAATTCCCAGTTCATTCTTTACCAGTGATTTCTCTAGTTCCTAAATTGCTCAACAAATCAAAATTCAAGGAGAATTTTTTTTTCACATTGTAGAGTGCTTTAGAGATATTTTAAAAGATATCGTAGAGAGCATGCCCAATGTTCACCTTTAGATAAATTTTTCCAAAGTTTTCATCATCTATTTTTTTCTGATTAAAGTTAATATATTTGTGTTAGAATATTTAGAAAATATTGAAAATAAAATAAAAACATTAAAAATTAGTATCTCCAACCAAGAAAACCTCTACTAATGGTTTGCTATATGTTCATCTAATCAATTTTCCATGCACGAAATATTCAAAATGGAGATCAGAAAGTACATGTTTTAATCTGCGGTTTTTCCTTAAGCACCATTTTACAATAATTTCTCATGGCAATAAGTATTCTCCTGAAACATGATGTTTGAATTATACACAAATATTCATATGAATACAGCAAATTTTTTATATACCCACCCTTATTAATGGATGATTATGTTTATGTTTGTTATGATAAATTTCAGTAATAAGCATACTAAATTAGATTCCTTGAACTTGGAGTTAACTGTCCTATATTTTAACAAACTTTTAAAGATTCATCCTAATAAATTAGAGACCCCCTGATGCTGGTCATCATTCTGGAAAATTCAAGAGCCATTTGGCTACTGTAGGATTCAGTGATTGTTGGACAAATTATTTTAAGTGCTGGCTAGAGAAAAGCACTTAAAACCTTTGCTGCTGCTATTGCTACTAAGTCGCCTCAGTCGTGTCCGACTCTGTGCGACCCCATAGACGACAGCCCACCAGGCTCTGCCGTCCCAGGGATTCTCCAGGCAAGAACAGTGGAGTGGGTTGCCATTTCCTTCTCCAATGCATGAAAATGAAAAGTGAAAGTGAGGTTGCTCAGTCGTGTCCGACTCTTCGCGACCCCATGGACTGTATGTAGCCTACCAGGCTTTTCCGTCCATGGGATTTTCCAGGCAAGAGTACTGGAGTGGGATGCCATTGCCTTTGAGTACTTAAAACCTTTGAGTACTTTCTACTCAGAATCTAATTTACTCTTTAGATAAATCCTCTGAGATAAATAATGCTGTCATTCTGAATTCCAGATGAAAACACTGAGTCTCAGCAAAATAAATATCTGACTGAGCGACTAAACTGAACTGAACTGAGAGTTATGTGGCCATCAGGTGAAAATTGCAAGTTCTATCTGTCCCAGACTAATACACATTTGATTGAGTAGCTAAAAATTAAACTTTATTGCTGACAATAGAATTTTCTTTAAAAATACTTTTACTACCACTTATATTCACATAACTGGATTATTTCAATTTGTTTCCAACTCTAATCGCTTATATTCCTGATTGTTAATGGCAGTGGGCTATGCCTGCCATGTCCTGATAGTTAAATCTATTAATAATTGTTACTAAATATCTGGTATTTAATTAAATAATTTTTGAAAAATTGATCCTTATTATAATTTTTTAATTTCCTGGCTCTGCTGTAAATTAATTTAAGTGTTCATGCTTGTATTATTAAAGGACACTGCTCTAGAGCTTGGCTTAGTTTAATTAATAGAAATGTGTGGTAAAATTAAAATAATAATACAGAGAATCTCCTAGTTTAAAATGTTCAAATTCTAATTCACGGAGAAATATTGATTTTGTAGTTTGATACAAAAAAGGAGCTAACAAGATAAATTAAACATGACGTTCTAAAAATGAAGGTGAGGGACTTCCCTCGTGGTTCAGTGGCTAAGACTCTGCAGTCCCAATGTAGGGGGCCTGGATTCAATACTTGGTCAGGGGGCTAGATCCTGTATACTGCAACTAAGATCTGGTGCAGCCAAATAAATAAATATTTTAAAAATAAAATAAAAGGCAAAAGTAAAAATGAAGGAGAGTATTGTATATTAATCAAAACAATAAACTTCATTGATGCCCTGGTCTGTACACAAATATATATTTGAATTCTAAGTTTGAAAGGATGTTTATTTGTATTTTTGTTTTAATTTCTGCCTTTTCCCTCTGTGACCTACTGTGGATATTTTCAGTAGAAGGAACAAATATGTTAGATAAAGGATTAAATTCCAGTAATATAGTATTTCAGTTTACCAGAATCAAATGAATTCTCTAATGCAAACTGCATTGTCACGAGAGGGACCCTAAAATCCCATTCTCTAATCCATGTTTTCCATCACTGCTTATCTCTTCCTCCACCTTTTTCAATCTTTCCTTCCATTTTTGAGGCGGTAAGAGCCCAACTACTAGACTAACCCATGCTGCTTATTTTATTCAACAAATGTATTTTGAAAACTTGAAATAAAATGATAAATAAAACAGAAATTGACGTGTAAGTCAGAGTTTGACCATATGTTTCTGTCCTTTATTTAATGAAGAATTAGTAAGCCAGCAGAGGGCCATTCTGAGCGATGCTGAAATGCCTAAAATAATAGCAGCTCTGCGGTTCACACACACTCAGCCTGCCATTCATAGCATGGGATGAGAGTTCGATTTCTCCCTCCTTTGGAATCTCACAGCTCATTACACTCCACTTTCCCACTTACATAGTTTCTCATCTAAAGAACAAGGCATAGAAAATGTATCTCCAAGAGATGTAGAGCTATAGCTAAGCAATTAAAAAACTACTTACTCACCTGTGATCAAAAATACACCAAAAGTGCAGAGATCACAATTCAAATTGTAGACCCTAATGTAGAACAAGTTTTATGAACACAAGGAAGTGACAGATATTAACTGACCCTGGAAAAGTCTGTGCTGAATACAGGGTCTTCTACCTGAATGTCAGGAGCATCCTCAGTTCCTGAAAGTCCTTGCCAGGAACTGGAGTGGGCAAGGACAATGCTCCCTGGATGCAGAAGGTCCCTGTGTTTTGTGGACTCTTGTAAGGACCCTAGAGACACACCTCTGAGGCCCAGAGATGCACTCCTTCCAATTCCTGCCTCAGTCCCTAAGCATCTGGTTGTCTTCCAGCAGCTCTGTTGCCATTGCAATTCTGCTTCTGGATGTCTCATGTGAAATCAAAGCTGTTCCAGGTGGACTCTTACCTTCTGGCCCACAACTGACCAATGAGAAGCATCTTGCAGCCTTTCCCCATTATTAGAAGAAAGGCCGTTTTCTAGTTTTTTGTTCCTCTACCACATTATTGTATATTGGCCCTTGAACTCTACAATTCCAGTGGTACAGTCAAGCTCTTAACTTGTTCTCTTTTTTGCTCTCAGCTGAAGTTAAGGGAAAGCACCTTTCTGGGACTGGTGGAGGCTTACTTAACACCCCAGTTCTCACCAAAGAAATCCTCTTTAGCCACAGAATCAATTCTCTAACTATGTACTTCTTTAGTGACCTAGCATCTTGTTTTTGGATAGATTTGCTAGTAACCTTCAACGTCTCAGCCAAAATGGAAACATAATATTTTAACATCCTGCAAGATGTGTAATGTATTGATATGTAGGTTCCAAGAGGTTTGTTGTTGTTTTTTTTTAATGAGACTGATTTTGGAACAAAAATATTCAGAAACCACTTCTGTTACCACTTCTAAAATTCTCCCTTCCTATCCATGTTAAGCACTTAAGCCATATTCAAGAAGTTAAGTTCCTCAAGCCATCATGACTTTAGAATATAATTCCATCATCCATCATCCATTCTATCATTATACACTGGAAAGCTTTTCATTCTGGAAAACTAAAGATAATACTAAGATTTTTATGGGCTTCCCTAGTGGCTCAGACGGTAAAGCATCTGTCTGCA